>VNJS01004900.1:0-25105 GCA_008042575.1 Drosophila watanabei
TTCGAATTAAAAATAGGAGATAAAGTATTACTTAGAAATGAAACAGGTCATAAGTTAGATAATAGATACGAAGGTCCTTATGACGTAGTAGACATAGGAATAAATGACAACATAACTATTAAAATAGGAAGTAAGAAACAACAAGTAGTACATAAAGAGAGGCTAAAAAAGCACAACTAGAATTAATAACAAGGCAATCACTGCCAAAACCTTCATGATAAAACTTAAATAATGGCCTGATCAACCAAAATAATAATAAAAAAAAAAAAAATAAAAAAAAAACTACAAAGACATAAATATAATCAAATTTTTACAAATACAAAATTTACATTTTTAGTTTATTCACTAAAAACTTTATATCATAAATCATTTTTAATTAATTTGAAAATTACTTTAAAATATACAGATTTAAGTACATAAGAAAAATCAAAAACAAAAAAAAAAAAAAATTTTTATTCATACAAAATAACTTCATTTCATTACGCTATTTTAAAAAGAAGGGAGGTGTAGTATGTGCATATATCGATGGTACACTGTACCCATAAGAAAACAGCAACACTTAGTTGCATTACGTAAACAATTAAACTCCAGTGAGCTTGACATATGATCACCCATTTATGCTTCACGCTTAGTCAGCGTTCCCACGCTGACCGCGGGCAATACATATATGCGCATACCACTCTCTCTGCATATAACATAAATATAATATACGGCGGCTCTTCTGCCGCTGTCAACGGCAGCGCAGTCGCCAGGCTTTATTATGTACTTAGGCTAAGCTGCAACATTTTTGTCAAATAAAGAACATTCGATAAAAACCACCAATCTGCACTGACGTGCCGGTCTCTTATATGGACTTCTAACTTTCACTAGAACTGTATGTTATTGGAACATAAATCGGATATTTTAGGTTATTTGGTCTTATTATAAACCAGTCTTCAGACGGCTTGAAATCTAATTGACAGTTGTATTTTTTAATAAAATCGATTCCTAGTATTCCATCACAAGGAATAGCGAATTATAAATTTACTATAAAGAAAGTCGTGTGGGATTATATATTTAGAAGTTTGAATTTCAATGGAAGTTAATCCTTTTCACTTGGTAACTTGGTAACTGATTATTTTGAATGTGTTGGAAAACATCGGAATTTTTTATTAATATGGATATTTCCGCACCTGTGTCTAGTAGAAAACTTATTCTTTTCCTGTTGCTACATTTATAAAAGTGACGAATGTGCTTTGACTGAGATTGATGGTGTAATTATTATGGTTCTTACTGCTGTGCTGGGCTACTCTAACATTGTTGTTTCGATTATTGTTGCTTTTGTTGTTTCCCCCGCGGTTGTTTACCCCGCGGTTGTTTCCACCACGGTTGTTTCCACCACGGTTGTTTCCTCTATAATAATTGTTGTTTTGATTATTATAGCTTCGGTTGTAACCAATCTTTTGGTTATATCCATTGTTTTGGTAATATCCGTTGTTCTGATAGTTGCCTCGGTTATTACCCCTACCGCGATTATTGTTTTTGTAGTTGTTACCGCGATAGCTGTTTCCTCTGTGGGCGTATAAAATTGAGTTAGCATAGCCCGTCATTTCAGTACTACATTGTATGAACTTAGTGACGGCTTCATTCATAGTTGAGAAATTGCCAGCTTCAAATATTGTTTTAGGGCGGCCATGCTCACAATTTTTAACCATTGTGTTGATGGCTTTCTTTGTGCTGAATTTGTTAGCGTGTTCGGCCGATAGGCCTTCGTCAATATACAAAGCTTTGAGGAGCTTTCGTAAGTTAACTATTTCGGTTGTAAATTTTTCGGTTGTTTTGCCTTTCTGAATTGTTTTTGCCATTTTGGCTTTAACTACGTCGGATGTTTCGTCGACTATAGTGTCTTGCAATTTCTTTTTTATTGCATCTATAGTTGTTTCGTTTTGGACTCTGTATAGTGTCGGTCCAATAATTTTGGATTTAATGACTTTTATAGCCAAGGCTTCGAATGTGCCCTTTGTCAAGTTGACTAATCTCAAAGCTGTTATGAATCTTTGAAGATTAAGTCCTTGCCCGTTAAACTCCGGGATGGCATTCGAGATTTCTTTTATGTATGCCCTTTTGGCAATGGTTTCGTGTGCCATTATTGTAGGTTTGACCAGTTCGCTGTACTTATTATTTTTCTATTTTCAGGCACTATATTCTTCCCTCATTAAATAAGTCGACAAGTATTTTTGCATGTTTTCTTCGCCGAAACAGGCCTATACAACAGGACACACTGTTGTGTAGGCCTGTTTCGGCTTATACATATGAAGGATTTTATAAAAGTGTCTTTTATTTCATGGAGATGGGTAGTTAATTCCTCCCATTCCATACTAAGATTTTATGTATATGACGAATTGATACCAATGCTAGAATCATTTTCAGGTATTAAAAAAAATAAACAAGTAGGATTTTTATTCGTGTTGTTTCGCCATTTTATTCGACTCGACAAAAATTTTTCTTTAAATAAATATAATGGCTACCTGGCCCAAACAGAAATAGATGAAATGCTGCGGCTTGTGCGACACATACGATCCGAAGTCACTGCCAACAATGCAATGCCATCTGGGATTATATATTTTGTCGAACTCCGTCCTGATATATCTGGCAATATCATGCTCAATGTTGTAGTTAATGGCGCTCTTCTGCATCTTCTCGCTCATGTCGGTATTCTTAATCACGGCCTTGCTATCAGACATTTTTGCTTATTTGTGTCTGTTCATTTTCGCATAAATATACATATTTGTAAAAAAAATATTTTAAAACATCTTTTTACAAACATTGTTAGCGCTTTTATATCTTATCCAGATCGTTAGCCTGGATTTTATTTATAGCTCTCTTCGATATGCATATAAGCTTTATACAAAATTAATGCGCTCATTATGAAAACAATTATTGATAATAAGATGTTTGTTAAATCATTAATAATATATTTAGATTCAATGTTATTTATAACATTGGGAGTGAAATCCACATGTTTAACATCCAATAAATCCATTTTGGGTGTTCTTTCAAAGGTTTGAATATTTACGTTAAATTTGTAGTTTAATTTCTTATTAATTTGCCATTCTCTTTGGCTCATACGTTAATAAATTTGCCTTAGTGGTCTATAGAGCGAATATTCAAAATTAGAAAAAAAAATTATTACATAATAACCTGCCTAGTTTTTCGTATGGTTTTCAGGCCACACTCAAATTGGGCAACTTTAATGTCGCTCAATTTTATATTATAGTATTAAAAAAATATGCATCGCAGTACAATAAAAAAAATATCCAAAGAGGTGCAATTGTTTGTCGCCGGTTTTGGCTTTGCTGACGCTCCTTCGTTGGCATAAGGGGCGGCATGCCCCTCACACTTTTTGATTCAGCTGCAGATGTCCTCGGCCAATGGGCTCAGGCATGGCTGCACAGGTCGTTCCTTCCTTGATGGGGCACCAGTGCTGGCTGCACAGGTGTACTCGCAATAAGGCGAGTGCATGGGTCCCTCGCAGTCGCTTGGACACTTCTTCTTCAGCTTGGGGATCTCAATTTTCTCTGGCGGAGGCAGTTTTTGGTTAGTTTTGGCAAGATTATGAATTGCTGGGTAGGTGGATGTGTGTGGCTGTGGTTTGATTTTTTCTTTCACTCAGTAAGTTTCTTATATACTCAACTTCGGAAAGTATTTTTAACGAGGGTAGTTTACTTCCGCTGTTAAGTAGCTTTAGTAATTCAGCCCTTCTGGCTTTTAATCTCTTTACCATACCACTGCGTTTAGCACACATCGCACTGTACTCACTGCGGTTCTTGTAAGCTCTATCGGCTACAGCTGCTGTCCGTCCCCCTTTGATTTGGAGTCCCTCGATGTTATTTTAAAATCGCTGTCACGGTCGCTATGTAAAGACTTCCCGTTCACCAATGATTACTCCGTTTTGTTTTTAGGTAATGGTTCATATGATTTTTATTTGTAATCTTGGAGCAGCCGTTATTGCCGCTCTGAGCTCATAGGAGTTTGTAAGGATGCTACGGCCGGGGCAATTACTCAGTCGGCCCAGGAGTCCTCTACAGAAACATTTATTGTACTGAGACAGGCAGGAGAAAGGACGGGGCGCGAAAGTAGGGAAACGGTGAGGGTCAAATCTTCAGACCACGAAGCGGGGCCGGTCCCGCAAGCCGAGTACCGGTTAACGCCCGATTTTCCGAAAAGGGGGGGGGGGGGGCGGGGGTGAGAGCTGCCGGCCACGCTGTCCATGTACCGGATGCGCTGGGTTCCCAGGGGAAGGGCTTCGGAGCGGAGAGTCGATCCCGCTAGCCGGGTATCTCTTCCCCGCCCCGGGCGAAACGGGGCATGCCGGGATCGGAAGGCGCCGGTCCCGCAAGCCGAGTACCGGTTTCCCCCCTTGACTCGGGGAAGGCAAAGACGAAGGATTGCCGGCCACGCTGTCCGTGTACCGGTGGCCCTCGGTTTCCAGAGAGGGGTGTGCCCAGAGAGTGATCCGCCGTGAGACAAGAATATTCCGCTAGTATGTCCATTGTTTAAGTGCAGATTTTATTTACATTACGTGGTAATCCTAACTATTTCCTATCATCTCCTAGCCCAACGCACTAGAAATTTCCCTACACCCAATAGGGTTGGCCCTTGGCCAGCTCACCAGCCTTTTACTCCGACTCCATGTGGCTCGCGGCCGGCAGCGAGGTCGAGGTAATATTCCTTTTTTGTTTCCGATACACGTCTGATGCTTTCGGCTGCTCTCGAACGAATTCCCAAGGCTCGGTGCGCTAAGGCCTTCGAAGGCTTCCTCTGCCGGCGATCCCTTGCGTCGGCAGCGTACTCTGCTCTCGGCGTTGGAGAGCTTCGGGTTGGATCGAACTTCGGCCACTCTCTTTCTCTCTGCCCTTGATCCGGCTGCTGCTGGCTCGGTCGATCCCGCTCTGCGTCGAGCTTTGTCGCTGCTCTTCTTCTGCATGCTCTGCCGTTGTTCTGGGGCTCGGCTGCGGGCGTTGAAGTCGCTGGCTCGGTCGATCTGCGTCGCGCTTTATCGCTGCCTTGCTTCTGCATGCTCTGCCGTTGTTCTGGGGCTCGGCTGCGGGCGTTGAAGTCGCTGGCTCGGTCGATCGGCGTCGCGCTCTGTCGGTGTTGCTTCGGCCGACTCTCCCGGCCTCTGCCGTTGTTCTTGGGCTCTGTCATGACTTCTGTCATGACTTCTGCTGTTTCTCTTCGGCTCTGCCGGTCCCTTCGTTTCTCTTCGGCTCTGCCGGTCTCGTCGTTTTTCTTAATAGATAAACTTTGTGCCCGCGTTTGGGCTTCTCTTCCCTCTCCTATTTACATGTGCCCTTCGTGGGTCTGTCTTTGTCTTGGTGTGTTTTTTTACCTTAACTTATATGCTAACTTATATACTAATAGGGATTATATACAAGGTCAATATATATATACAGGTTACAACTACGTTGTGAGGCTCCCTCACAAGTTTCTGCCTTTATCAATGTATCTTAAAAGCTAAGGAAGTTTAAGTCTCGTAGCTGCGCCGCCGACAGCTATGCTTGCTTAGGCTGGAGCGCGGAGGTATATTCACATGTATGAGGTCCGCTCGTGTTGCACTTATGCTGACACTTGCACTTTCTGTGTGCGGGCCAATGTATGGTGATGGGTTCATATTTCGGCCACTTAGGTTTATGACCGGGACTTTAAATTATGTAATCACAGCAAGAAAGTGTTACAGTGTGTACCCTTTAAGTACTCTTGGTACAGTGGGTATTCAATATATGTGCATACTACAGATGTTTCTATTTTTACTGCTACAACGCATTTCTTTTACATATTTTCATATATATAATTTTATTTTAATACTAAATTAACTTGCCTTTCACTAAAGTTTGGTTTAGTTTTATATTTTAGCTTTTATAAAAAAGGAAGTCCCATATCGCTGCAGCTTAAATTTCATACGTGGCGAAACACATGTTCTGTGCCAGTATTAATAAAAAAAAAAACAGTTCAACGCTTTTGAGACGTTTCTATACATCATTAAGCACTAATTCTTAGCTGCTAAAAAATATTTAAACGTAGAAAAAAATATTGACGAGGTGATATTAGCATAGGGCTTATATTATTGTAGCGAACGTCAGTTAATATATTAATATTATAATATATAAAATATATTAATTTACCGTTACGTTACGTTGGAGATTCGCAGCCAGCATAGCAAGTTGAGTCAATAGGGAAGTAAACCAAGACATTGATGGCCAATTTTAGTAACTTCCCATCGGAAACGTGTTCATGTCATGTCAGTAACGATAACAATTGTAGAACACAATTATGGACCAATCTGTGGTGACAAGCTGACCCTCTCCCATTTATTTTCGTCGAGAATTCCAGGTCTTGACATAATTTGTGTCACGTTGATCGATTGGGCAAGAGTAAGCGGTAATACTACAAGCATTACAATTACCCAGCAGACAATGAAGCGGACCCAAACGGATGAATCCGACAAATGTCCGAAAAGATATTAAATTAGGACAAAAAATCGAAATAGTCCGTATATTAAGCGGGCAAATAGCGGATTTATGGCAATAGGATTGCCGAATTATCAAAATCTGACCCAAAACGGACGCTAAAACGTCCGATCACTGGGACCTGTGCAAGTGCCGCAAATGTCCCGCTAACGGACACTGAAACGCACAGAAATCGGCAATTCTTGCATCATTTCTTTGTCGCACGTTTGGCGAACGTCGTCGTCACCACGTTGTACTCGTTTTCTTCTATTGAACCACTACTTTTGAAATGTAGCTTGTCGCTTTACTCTTCTGTTTTGTGGAATTTTTGTATGTACGTAGGAAGCGTCTCTTTCGATAGTGCGGACGTGAGTTCAAAGTTTTCAAGAAAAGTGCATGTGTTTTCAACAGTTAGCTCTCTGCACCTCTGGTACTGCCTTATACCACTTGGCTGGTTCATCTGGCGGAATCTTCCAAATGATCGATAAAATTGTGCGATTGACTCTTTCAATTTGGCAATTTCCACGGGGAACTCCAGTTGTGCTTCAAATGTGCTCAATTCCGTTATTCTTCATGTGCTCTGCAAACAAGTTGGCTGTGAAAGCGGAGCCTCTGTCCGAAACCATTCGCACTGGGTTGCCAAAAATTTCCGACCAAATCTTGAACTTGAACAATTGCAGCTTGTAGTTTTCGTAGGGAACAGCCATATAAATTTTGTAAAGGATTCCCCATTGCAAATATGTACTTATACTGCTTGTAGTTTTCGTAGGGAACAGCCATATAAATTTTGTAAAGGATTCCACCATTGCAAATATGTACTTATACTGCTGTCCAGTCGCATCCATGGGGCTCAGATGATCAACACGCAGCGTGTGAAGTGGTTGATCACCTTTTTCAATGCAGAATTTCTTCTTTCCAAGCTTTTTGTTGAAAATTATGCATCTTACACAGTTGCTCACCACCTGGTGAACCTTTTGCTTTAAGTGAGGGATCCAATACGATTGTTGTACAGCATGAACAGTTTTTTGAAGCGCAAAATGTCCAACACTATGGGCGTCAACAATAACTTCTTTTTCCATCGCTTTCGGGATCACGAGATGGTCATTCAGCATCTCATCTTTCCCTTAAGCGTTTTTGATTCAAGCTGTGATCTCCGAGGATACGAGCATTACACGGTCGTGATAGCGACTAAGGCAGTCGACATGCTTCAACCGTTCTCCAGGATGATGTTCTACTGCAAATTCGAAATCTTGCAGATAGACAATCCACTGCGTGACTGCTCTTGGCACATCCGCCTTCTGCAGAGTTTGTTTAAAAGCGGTGCAATCTATTACTAGCTTAAAAGGCGAACCCAGCAGATAATGTCTAAATTTCTTCACAACTAGACACACGGCCTTTGCTTCTAGGATGTAGCTGTGTTGGCGGGACGCAGCTTCTGACGTCTTTTTGCTCCAATATTTTATGGAAATCTATCTTTTGATGCATCCGTGTGTAACTCTGTCTTGGCCCCTCTAATATATAACTTTAATACGGGTTCCTTTGTCAACGCATCCTTCAAACTCTGAAATGCATTCATCTGAGGCTCAGCCATTTGAAACAAACATCTTTCCGCAGCAAATTAGTCAACGGCCGTGCAATCTGTGAATAATTCAGATTTTCTGAAAAATCCAGACAGTCCTAAAAAAGCTTGAACTGCTCTGACGTTTTTCAGCACAGAAAATTTGCTCACAGCAGCTGTCTTTTCCTGTCCAATGTTGTGTCTTCAATGTTGTGGCCCAAGAAGTTAATTTTTTTCAGCAAGAAGTTACATTTTCGCCACTTGATCTTTAAGCCGAACGCTCCTGCTGTCTAGAAAACAAGTGCCATCTTCTCCAAACATTGCTTTGCAGTCTCACCGGGAATTATGATATCATCCATATACAAGTCAAGGATATCTCGGTACATCAGCTCTTGAAATACGTGGTTAACGTATCGAATAAACACAGCTGACGAGTTTCGAAATCCAAACGAGGTTCTATTGAATTCGTAAAGTCCGGATTTGGTAATGAACGCTCTTAATTTCTTGATATCCTCCTCAATAGCCACGTGGAAGAATCCGTTCTCCAAGTCCATCACGGTGAAATACTTCGCTTTTTGCAGCTTTTCCAGCACATCGTCGATAACAGGAACGGGGAAACAGTCTCTCAACACCATCGAGTTCAGCTTTCGAAAATCAACGCAGATACGACGTGTGCCATCCTTTTTGTTCACCAGTACCAAGCGGCTAGCAAAGTTTGATGTTTATGGGCGTATAATTCCTGCAGCTAGCCATTCGTTGATCTGCTGTTCAACATCCTTTTGCAATCGCAAATCGACTCGGCGCTTGACGAAATGAGATGATTTCCCCATCGGGCACGATTCCTGCTTGCGTTTTCTTCGATTACGGAGCTGATCATGACATCATCACATCCGCACTGCACACATACTGTCGAGTGAACTCCGTCTCCAGCAGCATCCGCATCTCTGAATATTGGTAAGTAGAATACAAAAACAACTTGGCGGCATTCGTCATTTTGGCGCGATCCAAAATGCACATACATCTGTTTTATGTTTAGACCACAGGCTGCAGCGTTCATCTCGAAATTGTCAAACCAATTCATCATCCGTCAAACTCCGGAATTATCTTGGCGGAGCTCTCTGCCGTAAATGAGCAACCGCTATTACGTTTATCCGCATCAATTCTTATAGCAAGTTGCTGAACGAGGTCTTTCAGCGTTCTTGTGTTCTTGTCGATCAAGCTGCTTTCAATTTCTCGTCCACCTTCGACATGATTCTGCATGGCTGTATTTCTATTTTGTTTTCCTCTATTTTCGGCAGGTTTTATTTCGTTTAGATTTTCTTCTCCACTCGCTCCACCAAAATTTTGTATCGGATCACTCATTTTTGTACTTTTTCTCCGCTGCAGCAACTGATCTAGTGTAATCAGGCGGCTTTCCATTGGCTATCGGTATTTTAGAATCCAATTTCGATGAAACACTCAGCTTCTTCTTCTTTGAGACTTTTCGGGACAGCTTTGAGACTTCTCGAGACGGTGTCACTTGCAATTTGAAGGTTGCCGTGTGTATCACTGCTTCTCCTTCTTCGACGATTTTAGGACTCTTTGGACCGCGTTGAGACTTCTCGGGACGGCGTCACTTATAATTTTTAGGTTAGGACGAACCTAACCTTAAGTATTTTATTGTTATTGTTGTAAAGTACTGATATTAAATTAACACTAAAGCTAACAAGTTTAGCTTTCTTAGGCTTTCTGATTTATGGCTTTTATTTGCTTAACTCTTACGGCTTCTGTCTCTGCTGAAAGTCACTCACCGACTCCTCGATAAGCTGCCCTCTTTTTCTGTCGCTCTCCTCTCCTGCTGCTTTTGCTGCTATTTCCTGCTTCTCACTTGTGGCTCTCCTGTAGCTTTGTCGCCTGCTGATATTTGCTTTCTTCTTCTGCTTTTCCGCTGCCATTTCCTCTGCTTCTTTCCGCTGTCAGTGTTTGTGACCAGTGTTTAAATGTGTAGCTTAAAAAACGTAGTGGTAATTAAGTCTATTAACAAGGAGACCGAATTAACTTACACCTGTCGTTCGTGGAGTAGAACTTACTAGATTCAATCGAATTCAGTCAAACTCTTTTACTAGACGAAAGTGTAACCTTTAAACTATGCCACTTTCTAGCCAGCAATGTCAGTAGAAAAACGAAGTATTTTCTTAGTATGGCACGAAGAAGAGATCCCAACAAAGAAGTTTTTAGCCATGGAAAGCTTTGTTTTTGATACTGTTCTTAAAAAACTTATTCTCTGAAGAAGCAGTGCTAGATTGGCAAGAAACTGCGAAATTTTACTAGTAGGCTTATAGTAAAGTGGAAAGAGTGTGGCAGAAATAAGGCTTTTTTCGAAAACAAATACAAGGAATGGCTAGATACGCCGCTTGTCTTGCATGAAAAACCATCATCCTATAATGTTGGACGTCCACAAAAAGATATTTCGGCTTGTTGCAAAAAAACGCAAGTAAACAAATTGTCAGGCATATCTGAAGATGTCCCAACAGATGCATTGTTGGTAGCGGCAAGCTGCGCCTTAATGCTTAAATGCTTTATTAGTTTCTTCCGACCCTTTGATATTTTTATTGTCAAATGGGTATTTAATTTCTCCTGCAAAAACAATTGTTATGGATGACGATGTTAAAAGCTTTCTTTTAATAGATCATCTCGTTTTGCCGGTCTCTGATTCAGAAGATTCTGAATAATATTTTATCTAATTCTAGCTAATTTCTTATTTGGAATATGCTTGGTAAAGTTGAAAAAATAAAAATTATAAACTGAAACACAAAGTGTTAATTAAAAACAAAATGTTTTCTAGGTAATTGGAATATGTTAAAAAAAATTATAAAATTAAAAACAAAATGTTAAATTAAAAAAAAATGTTTTTTTAATAAAATTTTTTTTATCTTTAAAAATTATATAATTTTTTCCTGAGGAGTGAAAAAAATCCGATTGAAGATATCTATTTTAGTTTAGAAGTTATTAATTAAATGCCGCTAGCGAGGCCCAATCGCCCACTGTGCTGTGGCAAGAGGTTCACAGTTTTTTTAAACCAGCTCCTTGAAATACAAAGGTTGCGAAAATAATTTACTCTTATTTCCCCCTTGATGGTAAGGAACAGAGTATAAATTGAAAGCAAAAGGATATCCTTGTTGTTTTAAAACAACATTTTCCAACGTAATATTGGTTGGTAAAATAAATAAATAAATAAAGCACCTTATTTAGTATTAAAATAAAGCCAAAGGTTGCCAGTTACCAATTTAATAGTTTTGTAAGGCGTGCTGAGGCCATAGACATCAGCAGTGAAGAATTGGGACAAAAATAATAAACAAAAAAACCTAAAAATATACACTACGTTTTTTTTTTAATGTTTTTATAAAATCACCGTATAGACTAAAAATAAAGATAAAAGTTCCAGGAAACATTTGGTAAGGCATGCTGAAGCCATAAATATCAGCTGTGAATGTGCTAAAAATTATATAACATTTATATCGCAGATTATTTTGATAATTCAAATTATAACGATTTTTGTGGGTACACACTTGTTTCATTTCTTATTGATTCTCCATTCTTTCGTGCGTGGCAGACACACTGTCTTGCCATGTAGCCTGGGCGTGGGTATGAGAGGGACGGATATGGTTCGTCAGAACTCACCACACCTGTGCGTGTGTGCTGTAAGGAAAAGAGAAATAGAAAGAGGAACGACGAAGAGAGTTGGAGAGTCGGACGCATTGGTTGCAAAATTCCTGAATCATGCCACGCGCCAGAAAACGTTTTACCGAAAGTCCAGTTGAGGACTCAGACAGGGAATCCTCGTCATATATAAATAGTGCATTGACAATAAATTTAATAAATCGATTTAAAAAGTAGAATCGAATTATTGCGTAGCGCTCAAAAAATTATAAATTGAGCCACGCGATTACATCGCCATCAGCAGCAGCAACTACACCTGCAGCGACGGAAGCGACGACAGCGACGGCAGCGAAGACAGCGGCGACGACAACGACAGCACCGTCAACAAGCCCCCACCCCTACAACATCGGCAGCGGCGACAACAACACAGCAGCAGGCAAATAAAAAATTCTTTAATCAATATAATATTAATAATTAAACAAAAAAAATAATAGGAATAATAATCAGAAAATAATTTTTTGAATATAAGATAAAATATTTCTTATTAAAAAAAAATAATAATATAAAAAATAAAAATATATTTTATAATATTTTATCGATTTAATTTTCGTGAAATTCGGCTTATCTCTTCAGATTAAATCTTTTTAATAGGAATTAATGTGAAATAGCTAATACATTTTTTTTTATGTTTGTAGCGAGAGACATTACTCATTTTTCAAGTCAGGAGATAAAATATTTAAATGAATTGGAAAAAGAATTTGAATCCAATCACAAAATGTTTGTGAGTTTAGGCCCCATAGACCAAGACTACTTTAATAAAAAGAGGTATGAGCAGATTTTTAATACTTTTCACCTTAAAAGGTCGCGCAGTCAGCGTCAGTTAGCAAAGAACACAATCATCCTTTATTAGAAGAAAACATTAAAAAACTGAGGGATTATTTTGACGAAACATTTGTAGAAATACAGAGCCAGAAACGCGAAACCTTGCGTATTAGGAAAAATAAGATTCATTTCCTCTGGCAAAATGTTGCCGATCTAAAAACGAAAGTAGGAGCATGTAGCCTAGATTTTGAGTCAGCCCTTAACAAGTTGGAATTTGATATCCAAAATATCTTATCTGAGATAAACGAACTGATGAAAGAGAAAGGCGAGGTAAAATTGGAGGGTATGTGTAAAATTCCAGATTTACCGACCCTACCAAAAATCGAGGTACCCACATTTGGCGGCGATTTCAAAGAGTGGGACCTTTTTCAAGAATTATTCATTGAATTGATACATTCAGGGAGAGTCTCAGTACTTCCTAGTAATTTAATTATCTGAAATCGGCCTAAAAGGCTCATCGCTTAATGGGCTCTGCTGAAAATTACGATGCCCTTGGGACCTTCTAACCAAGCGGTACGAAAATAATCGTAAGATTTTCTTAGAGCAATTGAGTCGGTTGATGGAATTGTTAATTTTAAATATTGATTCTGTCATAGAGATCAAATATTTTATTGACACCATTAACGAAGCAGCACACATCCTTAAAGTAAAGACCAATCTATCGGATGAGGTCGATGTGTTATTTGCGCATATGGTGCACAGGAAATTCAATACACAGACTCTTCTATTATATAACCATATAAAAAAGCCGAAGGAAATCCAGAATTTATCGGATGTTATAGATTTTTTGGAGCAGCGACTAGCTCCGTTCAGGAGAAAAAACCTGTTAATAAAAATATAAATCTATCAAAAATGTTTATACTTCTGAAAATTTTAATTTCTCAAATAAAAATAATTATTCAGATGAAATGTGCCAGACAAAATTCCTAAAATATTTGAATGGCTCGAAATGTGAATGCGAATATTTGTTCATATTGTAGCAAAGGACATAATTCAATGTTACATTTTCTAACAAGAGAATATGTTAACACTTTTGTGACGTCCAAACAAACATTGCTTCCAACAGCAATAATAAAAGTAAAAACAGCCAATGGCGAATTTAAAAATTTTAGAGCGCTGGTTGATAGTGGTTCTCAAAGCACTATCATATCAGAAAAGGCAGCACAAATTTCGAAACTGCCAAAAATTAAATCTAAAACGGAAAAAAGTGGGATAGCATTTCCACATACATGTGTATCAAAACACAAGATAAAACTTTAAATAGAAACTACTAGCTCGAAGAACTCTTTTTCAATCGAGGCAATAATAATGTCTAAATTGATGAATGCTCTGCCTCTGCTCAGATCTGGATATTGATAAATCAAAGTGGGAAAAGTATGCTTCAGCGGATTCGAACTTTGAAAAGTCGGGCCGAGTAGATATAATTTTTAGAACAGATGTATTTGCCCATATTATTAAAAATTGGATCACAAAAATTAATGGCCTACTAGTTCAAAATACTAGTTTTGGGTGGATTGTTTCTGGATCAACTAAGTCAAAGGTTATAAATTCAATAATTGTCACTTCTAATGTTTTCCGACATGAAAATTTCAAAAAAGTTCGGCAGAAAATTACGAAGAGTCATAAAGGTAAATGTTGTGATTTCAAAATGTCGCGTAAAGACAAAGGCTAAGTCTACTTTTTTATTCCCCGGCAGGACCTCACTGTGGAGGTATCAGAAAAAAAGAAGATATTAGAAATTTGTTAGGTTAGGTTAGGTTAATCGGGCGGCCCTCGTGGCGCCAAGCATAGGCCAGTATGGCCCTTAGTTGCCCGGGTTGTTCTGGGGGTGGACCTATGAATTGTTACTGCGGGTTTCGAAGTCCTTGAGGAGCGAGGTGGCTTTAGCGAAGGCAAGTAGTTCGCCTGGCTTTCTCTTGGAGGCATCTTCCAGTGACGCCAGAGACGGAGCGCCTAGGTGTCGTACTCTTGACCTTGTTAGAGCCGGACATTTGCAAAAGAGATGCTCCAGGGTTTCGGTTGCCCCAAATTCATCGCATTTCCGGCAGTTTTCGTTTTCGGTGATGCCCAGCTTGACGACATGCGTCGCGGTGAGGCAGTGCCCTGTGAGGATTCCTACTAACAGTCTGCAATCTTTCCGTGGAAGATGCAGCACGTAGTAACTGAGTTTATCTTTGCGCTCGTTGCACATGATCCTTGATATTTTACAGGTAGTGGAATTTCTCCTCCAACTGCTTTTAGCCCTTTCGTTAGACCGTCCCTCTAGCTCATTTAGGGAGACCGGAACGTTTTCTGTTCTTTCACACGCCAGTCCGACGTCTTCCTTTGCAAGTTCGTCCGCGGTTTCGTTGCCATCGATGCCCTGGAGGCTAGGAACCCAGTAGATCCTCAGTATTGAGCATGGTCATGTAGGCAGATGTACTGCTCATGTCTCGGCCAATTGAACTGTGCCCAAATCCTTGTAGCGACATATTACCTGATACAACCAGGCGTTGTGCCGCTTTTCCTGCTGTCAGTTGCGCATGGATATCTAGGGGATCAATTCCGATTATCGTCTCGAGTGCTTTTGTGGGGGCTGACCTCAGCGCCCCTGTAATGCAGAGCAGTGCCTGCCGCTGGGTTCTCTGCATAAGCTTGTAGTAGGTCTTCTTCTCTATGGCTTGCCGCCACACTAGCACTCCATATAGCATTGTCGGACGCACCACCGATATGTAGACCCAGTGCATTAGAGCGGGCGAAAGGCCCCATGTGCTGCTAAGCATCTTCTTAGATGGGTATAGCGCTATGGTGGCCTTTTTCACCCTCTCCATTACATTGGGTTTCCATGCCAGCTTGCTGTCTAGTACAGTGCCTGTATGTATCTGACCTGTGTTTTCGGGGTCAGCCTAGTTGTGTTAATTTTTGGGGGGATCCATCGCGGTACCTTGTATCTCTTGGTAAAGAGAATGAGGTCCGTCTTGTCCGCGTTGATATTGAGCCCTACCTTGTCCGCCGAATCACATATCTACCTGAGCGTTGATTCCATGATCGAGCTGACGGTCGATGGACATACTTCCGTGATAATTATGCTTATGTCATCCACATAGGCTGTAATCTTTGGTGCTTTCCTTTCGAATCTCTTGATGCGGTCGTCTACCACCAGATTCCATAGGAGAGATGATAGGACTCCACCTTGCGGCGTGCCCCTGTGCGCTCCTCTCACCATGGAGGCGGTGCCCCAATCGGAATGTACCCGTTTGCAGGTCAGAAGATTTCTTATCCAGGAGATGATGACGGGGGCGTGTTGTTCGCTTCTAGGCGATCGATTATTGCGTTTGTGCTAACATTGTTAAATGCTCCGGATATGTCCACAAACACTTCGAGAGCATATTTCTTGTTGTGTAGGGCTCTCTCAATGGTGGCTACTAGTGAATGTAGTGCCGTCTACACCGATTTACCCTTAGTGGAGGCGTGCTGGTTGGTCGACAGTAGTCTTCCCACGTCGTTCCTGATGTATACGTCCAGCAGTTTTTCTAGCGTCTTGAGTAGAAAAGAAGTGAGGCTTATCGGTCTGTAAACACTGGGACTCACATGGCTGCACTTTCCTGCTTTAGGCAGAAAGACAATCCGAGAGGTTCTCCATTGGATAGTGATATAGCCCGTTCATAGGCATGCTGTGTATATAAAGTGTAGCCATGGGGTGATCACTTCTTTGGTCACCTGTAGCATGGTTGGGAATATTCCATCTTGTCCAGGTGCTTTTATCCCCGTAAAGGAGTCTATAGCCCAGTGGATTCTTCTAGAGGATATCAGATCTATTGGGTGATGCTCTTCTCCAGTGTTTAGGTCCTGATGCTTATTGGCATCGGGTACCTCAGTGCATCCTGGGAAGTGAGCTTGCATTAGTGCAGTTAGGGTCTCTTCGCTGCCCTCAGTCCACTGTCAGATAGCAGCTTCCTGAGTCTAGCCGTTTCTGAGGCAGTCTCTATATTGGAGCAGAAGTTTCTTCAGGAGTTTCTCTGCGCCTTGCGTATTTCCTTATTGTAGTCCCAAAGTAGGGCTTTGTATTCCTCATTGATAATCTCATCTTTCCCCGTCTTGGCGATTTTGAAGAATTCCTTGAGTTTATTACGTCGGAGTGAAAGGTCCCTGTTCCACCATGGTGGCTTGGTCCGTTTCCTCGTTTCTGATTTCGGGCATGATGCGTGATACGCGTCTAGTAGCTCTTTGGAGAGGGTCTCTAGGGACTTTTCTATGTCCTCCGCAGATTCTACTTTGCCCGGAGAAGTGGCAAGCCTTGCCGTGATTACCTTTTTAACTTTCCCCACTTAGTGTTCCGTGGGTCCCTAAAAACGGTTAATTTTCGAGAATGTTCGAAATCATACTGGAACTGTATGTACTTATGATCTGAGAAGGATGGTCTCTAAAGGACTCTCCATTCTGATACCATAATACCCTGTTCCTTTATAATTGTTAAATCTAGCACGTTGGACGAGGTGGGGCCTACAAAGGTATGTTCCTCCCCCACGTTTGCTATACATAGGTTAGTAGAAAAAATAAAGTCTAAGAGTGACTCACCTCTGTCGATTATATCGGGGCTCCCCCACACGCAGTGGTGTGCGTTGGCGTGTGCACCCACGAGCAGTTGCTGATTTTTCGGACTGGCTTCAACCAGGCTCCTGAGTTCCTCCGGTGGGGCCGTCCTGTCGTGTGCCATATAGCAAGAAGCTGCCAGGAGGCGCTTCTTTCCGCTCTCCAGAATCACCACAGTCAGGTCGTCAGAGCTGTAATGAGACATAAGGTTAGCGTGTAGATCCTTCCGAACAAGTACCGCGGTTCTATTCCTGCTTATCGATGGTGAGTAGAAAAGGTTGTAGTTAGAGGACTTTAGTCCGGCAACGGAATTGCCCGAGGCAATCCATGGCTCTTGGACTAAAGCAATGTCGGCGGACCCTTGCTCCATGGCTATCAGGAGCTCCGCCGAGGCGACCTTACTTTTATGAAGGTTGAGCTGCAGCACCCTTAGCGTCATGGGTACCTTGCTCACCACCGGACGGGTTGACTATGACTGTCAGATCACAGTCCTCCTTCAGGGTTTCGTCCAGCGTCATTTCTTGGGCGGCATCTATGATGGTGTCCAGACCTAAGTCCTTCTCCACCTTGCCAGCCTGCAGGGTGTGCGCATCTTTATAATGGGCTGTGGCTCGCCTTATATAGGGCTAGGCGCCGTCTAGTGTGCCCGTCGGCTGCGAAGAATTTGGCCGTTTTTAGTGTGGCCACCCCTTGCTCGGTCCAATGTGCGCGTATTCAATTCAAATATATTAATTAATTTCATATCTCAAAATCTACCAATTATTTGTAAGCTATTTATCACCCAAATTTATTTTGGCGCTTTCGCCCGTCACAGCTTTGAAAACATTGTTGATGGTCTTTGCCTCTTTGTCGTGCGTTCCTCAACGCTGTTGTGCTCAGTGTCCCCAGGTACTGAGTGTTTATGCACTTGTTTTTCTTTCGGAAATAGTATAGCTATATGCTAGATGTCGCGCTTAAAGAATCCCTACGCCATCTTTACTTCCTCCACTCTGACAAAATTGAACTTACCATGAAAGATTTTGACAACTCGTCCCATTGGCCACTGCAGTACTGGTGTGTTATCTTATTTTATTAAAACCAAAGCCCCTTTCTTTATGTTGCCTGATGATCGCCTCTATTTTTTCCTTTTCCTTTGAAGATAGACGGTTGACCACTGACTCCACAAGACAAGCTTTAGCTGTGACACTGCTTGCCATCAGCAGCTCGAGCTGCAAGAGGTTCTCCAATGAGGAAGTGGCTGCTGCGGGGCATGATCGCAGTGCTCCCGTGGCTAATGCGCCGATCTCTGTATTCAAGTGAGTTTCTGGATGTTGTATGCCCTAGTTAATGCTGGCCACCATACTAGTGCTCCGTATGTATAAAGCCATATTATTATCCTGGGGTGAATGCCCCAGTTCTTTCCGAACATTTTTCTACACGAATAAAATACTATGCTTGCTTTCTTGACTATTTCGTTAATGTTCTGTTTCTATGAAAGTTTTGCATCCAGTATTACTCCCAGATACTTTGCCTACCAGTGGGGACAGGACTCCCCCTGAGGTGTGCCTCTTTTCAAAAATCTTGTGTGATGAATGCCACTCAGTTCGGCTGTTATCCTCCTGCTCGTCGGCATTGCGCCGATCCACGCTCTGATGCCTCCTTCTACTCATATACCGTTGAGGGAGCTCAGGATGGAATCCGCGTTTACGTTAATAAATGCTTCTTCTATGTCCATGAAGGTGGCCATTGCGTAGTTCTTCAAAGGTAGAGCCATTTCTATGTATCGCACCACCTCATGTAGTGCTGTTTATGTGGATCGGCCTTTTTTGTACGCGTGTTGCACGTTGGAAAGGTTTTTCTCCGTTTTTTCTCTGATATGGATATCAAGTATCCGGTCGAGTGTTTTCATTAGGAACGAGGTAAGGCTAATCGGTCTATAACCCTTGGCGTGCATGTGTCCCCTTTTTCCTGGTTTTGGTATAATGACTACCCTCACTTCCTTCCACGGAAGTATCATGTCTGCTGTTTTGGTGCATGCTTGGAAGATTGCTTGCAGCCATTTTGCCAAGCATGCTTTTGTCGTTTCCAGCATTGCTGGTATTGCTTCGTCTGGACCTGGGCTTTTGAATTTGTCAACGGAATCTATCGCCCAATGAATACTTTCCATAGTGATGATTTCTTCTACTTGTAACTGCTAGTCTGCTGGCTTTCCACTATTCTGGGTTCTTCTTTTTGGTTTCCTGGGAAGTGTGTATCCAACAGGATCTCCAGTAATTCTTCAGCCGACATACCTGTCGCGTTAGGTTTGTTTATGAGCGTGAGGCTTGTGTCCCCTCTCGCTAGGATTTTGCTTAGCCTAGCCGTGTCTTTGACTCCTTCTAGCGATTCGCAGTAGCTACTCCAAGATTCTTTCTTGGTTGCGAAGATTGCCTTTTTATATTTTTTGTGTATTACTTTGTACGGCTGCCAGTCTTTGGTTCCGTAACTCGTGTTGAAGGCTTACGAGAGTTTCGCTTCGGCGCCGTTTCACGTATCGTGAGCGCGATTTCGAAAAAGAGTCCTCTCTATTTTCTTACCTTATAATCGCTATGCTCCATTTGGAGGGTTATACCTAGGGCTTCTTCCCAGCCCTGAAGTCCTTCCGTACTTTGAAAGATGAAGGTGGGCGTGTTTCCTTTATTGCAAATAGTGACATTACGATGTCCTTCTCCCTGAGAGGGACCCCCGGATTAGCTGAAGCGTGGGAGCTGCGCTTCAGGTTAATCTGAACGTCAGTCGGTATTAGATCGGGATGATGTTGGGGGTGCCCGGTGGCCTCTAACCATTTCTGAGGAGTCAAAGGAGGGTGACTGACCCGTTGGCTCGGACTGTATCTTGTCAATTACTATCTCCGCCAACTGGGTCTCGACCTCCCCCCCCATTTCTTCATCAGAAGGTGCCCATCGTCATTGAGTCCGTCTGCAAGTGCCATTGCAAGACTGTCTCTTGCCACCTTGCTGAATTTTTTCGCCGGCTTGACGAATATGGTTGGTCTCAGTGCGCCTTTTGCGTTCTTGGCTCTCTTCAGAGGCCTCTCTCGCTCACCTCTTGTGAGCGGATGCGCTTCGCTAGGGAAGGCAGGAACGCTTCTGGATGCTCCTTCTCGTAGGCTTGGCTTGCCGCTGTTTTACTTGTGGTTGGTTGAGTCGCTTGAGAAGTGCTTGTCTTTGCACTTCCCTCTGAATTGGATGGAGCCAGAGTCTCGTCGTCTGAGCGCAGTAGCTCCTCCTCGTCCAATTCTAACCCGTTGATGGGTGTTGGGATTTTACCTCCCCCACAAGGTCCGAGGCGAATTGTTTTGTAGTGCTCATGTTAATTAATGCCCGCTCTGCTCGAAAGGGCGAGCGCGGGGGGCCCGAGGGGATTGGGGCTTAGAAGGAAGGCTCGTTCCGACCCAGGGTTGCCCGGCCCTGGGAAAGCTCCGTTCGAACACAGCTGGTTTAACCCCTGAGCTGCGAACCTTTTACTCATTGGGCACGGGTCACTTTATACGCCGGACTTGAGGGGAGGCAGTTTTAAGACTTGCCTGTCTCTGTAAGGATTTGGAGTCTAAGGATTGTTGGGTGAGGTATTCACTGGAGGTGCCGCTCGCATTGGCCGTACTGTAGTACGTTTCCAGGAGGTACCACGCGGAGGCCCTTCTCCGAGGAGAAGGTGGTGTCTATCAAACCGATATTCACCTGCGGGTCGATTTGGTGCTCCATTAGAGCTAAGGAATATTCATCAACAGTTGCCCTGCTGACTTTGCCTTGGTTTGACGCGTCCTTACCACCCCCAAAATGATCTGCTCTTGCGAAATTTAAAGTTTCTCTAATTTTTTGGCATTTTCCAGGTCTTGAAGCTTATTTCTGGGTCAAACATCAATGCAGCGACGGAGAGGTCGCCGCTCTTTGTTGATGAAAGACTGACTAATTTTGATAAGGGAAAAATAAGAGTGCGAGACAGTCGTGTTTGACCCAAGGGCCCAAAGAGAGAGTCGGCTCGATCGAAATCGACGATTGCTCTTGATGAATCGTTGATGAATTTGGCCTATAGATGAAAAATGGTACTGCAGGGTTTGTATGGAAATTATTAAACTTTCTTTTAACAGAACACAAAGAAGCAAATTATAGGGGATTCTTTTTAAAAAATCGTTACTTTTAAAAATGCCAGGATTTGGTTTTTTACAATAGAAGCAATTAATTTGTGCTTCTGCTCCTGCAGCTTACGTGCTTGCCTTCTTGGGTTTCTCGCCGGAAATGGCCTGCAAAATCCAAAAATTCTTGTATGGATTGTAATTTCTTTGTATCCGGAATAGATTATTCATACATCAAATTTCTTTGTTAACAGATGCTGAAGAAATTTGATCTCAATTATCAGTTTTAATCTGAATTTTGTTTAATGCGGATAACGTTGATTTTATGTTATTATGCAGTGCCTTTATTACTTTGGCATTGTTAAATGTCGGTGCTTGATCTAACAATCTATATATATAAAAGAAAGTCGTGTTAGTTACACCACTTATAACTCAAGAACAGCAGAACAGATTTGGCTGAAAATTGGTAGGGAGATAGCTTAGAGCCAGGAGACGGACATAGGATACTTTTTATCCCGTTCGACAGCGTTCCTCTGTGGTATAACAAAAAAGAATCAGACTTGGAATAACAAAACGCAAATGACAGCTATGTAATTGACGTAAAATGACAGATATGTAATGAGGTATGGATGACATTTTGATATTTGTAAGAAATCAATATTAAAACTATTTCTATTAAATAAATAATTAACAAGTGGATTGAAGTGAAGTGAAGTTTAATTAATAATGCCGTGACCAAGACGATCGAATCTTTCCCGACAAAGCCGTAATGCAAGAAGAATACAAAATACTGCAAATGAAAGGACTGAAGAAGAACAAGAAATTGCACGTGAACAGCGCCGCAATAGTATGGCTCGACTTCGTGCTTCTCAATCACGAGAGCAAAGTGAAGCAGCCCGTGAAACAGCTCGGTTGGCAATGCAGAATCGTCGAGCGAACAACAGAAGTCAACAAATAGATAATTTGCGACGCAGAACGAGATATTTAGCTGATTTGAATCGAGCTGCGTTTCGATACGATTGCAGCAATGATTACAGCTTGCATCCAAGCGTTTGCATTGGGCAAATGGACGTTGTTTGCGAGTATTGTGGTGCATTAAAGTTTTCCGGAGAAACGCCTGGATTATGCTGCGTTAATGGTAAAGTGAAATTGCCAGTGTTGACTCCGCCACATGAGCCATGGTATTCATTGCCTTGCGGCGAAACACAAGAATCATTACATTATTATGGATCATTACTACCTTTCGAAGATACACAGAATAAATTTTTACAAATATATTCCATGGGCAACATGGAAGAACAACTTGATCGACGCGTATGGATCAATGCAGGAATGAAGCGAGAAATTCTTCAAGACTTGCAGTGTATGCTTCATGAACATCATGCGTTGGTCAGGGTGTTTAAGAGTGCTTTAGAGCGCATGCCAAATGATGACTATAAAGTCGTCATCAAAGCAGATAAACGACCATCTGGAACACACGAACGCACATTTAATGCTCCAACAGTAGACGAAGTTGCCATCCTGATTGTTGGTGAACAATTAGAAAAACGCGATATTGTGCTTACACGTCGCGATACTGGGCAACTGAAACAAATATCGGAAACTCATCGATCATATGACGCATTGCAATACCCACTGATGTTTTGGCAAGGAGAAGATGGATATTATTTTAATATTAAAATGATAAATCCATTGAATGGTAAAGTATCAGTATCTTAATAATGGTTAATGCCTGTATTATTTGCCTTTGAAATGGTTAATTATCAAATTTTTAATTTCAGGTGAAGAAACTACAAAGAAAGTTAGCTCAATGAATTATTATGCATATCGTTTGATGATTCGTCAAAATGCTGACAACTATTTGCTGCGGTTTCGTCGATTGTTTCAGCAGTATTGCGTTGACATGTATGTAAAAATAGAAACGGAACGTTTAACATTTATTAGGTTGAACCAAGCCAAACTGCGTTCTGAGGAGTACATCCATTTACGTGATGCAGTTAGTACTGAAGGAAATGCAGCTAATATTGGTCGATTAACTATTCTGCCGGCGACGTACATTGGTAGCCCACGTCATATGCATGAATATGCACAAGATGCATTGACATATGTTCGTCATTACGGCCGGCCAGATCTCTTTATTACTTTTACCTGTAATCCAAAATGGATAGAAATTACTCAATTGCTGCTTCCCGGACAAACATCAAATGATAGACACGACATCACAGCACGTATATTCAGGCAAAAAATTCGGTCCCTGATGAACTTTATTGTTAAACAACGCGTCTTTGGAGATACTCGATGCTGGATGTATTCAATCGAATGGCAAAAGCGAGGCCTGCCGCACGCACACATTCTTATTTGGTTAGTGGAAAGAATTCAGCCTGACCAAATAGATGATATCATATGTGCCGAGATTCCTGATCATGAAGTCGATCCTGACCTACATGATGTTGTTACTACTAATATGATTCATGGACCGTGTGGTGCCATCAACCCCCAATCACCTTGCATGGTCGATGGAAAGTGCTCTAAACGATATCCAAGGAAATTAACGGCGGAGACTGTCACTGGCAACGATGGGTATCCGCTGTATCGGCGTCGATCACCAGATGACAACGGTCGAACTGTCACAACGAAAGTGAAAAGAATGGATTTCGTTGTCGACAACAGTTGGATTGCTCCATATTCGCCACTTATTTCTAAAACGTTCAAGACACATTGCAACGTTGAATACTGCAATTCAGTTAAGTCCATAAAATATATTTGCAAATATGTCACGAAAGGCAGTGATATGGCGGTTTTTGGATTGCAATCCTCGAATACCAACGATGAAATTTCACGCTATATGGCGGTTTTTGGATTGCAATCCTCGAATACCAACGATGAAATTTCACGCTATCAAGTTGGTCGTTATGTGAACTGTAATGAAGCGATTTGGCGTATATTCGCATTTCCCATTCACGAACGTCATCCTACTGTTATACATTTGGCGGTGCATCTAGAGAATGGTCAACGAGTATATTTCACGGCTTCGAATGCTACGCAACGTGCTGAAAGACCTCCAGCAACTACATTGACCAGTTTTTTTACAATCTGCCAAAGAGATCAGTTTGCACGAACTTTGCTTTACTCGGAGATGCCACGTTATTATACTTGGAATGCTTCATCCAAGAATTTTCAAAGACGGAAGCAAGGTGATGCGGTTTCTGGGTATCCAGATGTGCGTTCTACTGATGCTCTTGGTCGTATGTATACAGTTCATCCAAAGAATGATGAATGTTTCTATTTGCGGTTGTTGCTGGTAAATGTGCGTGGGCCAACTTCATTTGAGACACTACGAACTGTTAATGGTGTAATATTCCCAACATATCGTGCTGCATGTGAAGAATTGAACTTATTAGAAAACGATACCCATTGGGATACGACAATCGCTGAAGCCATTATCTCTGGATCTCCAAGTCAGATACGCACATTATTCGCTATCATAATTTCGACATGTGTTCCATCAAACCCATGTAACCTGTGGCACAAATACAAGGATAGTATGTCAGAAGATATTTTACATCAAAGTCAGTTCCAGAAATCACTATATTGAGATGAATGAGGAGATACATAATCGTGCTTTACTCTTGATCGAAGATATGTGTTACCTCATGTGCGGTAATTTATTAATCAGGTTAGGAATGCCAGCGCCAAATCGTGAAATGAATGACGTATTTAATCGAGAATTGGAACGGGAACGTGAATATGATCACCAGGAATTAGATTTAGTAGTTCAAAGGAATGTACCCCTGTTGAATTACCAACAAAAGAAAGTTTATGATACTTTAATGAAGGCAATCGCTGATGAAAATGGTGGTTTATATTTCCTAG
>VNJS01004904.1:0-36188 GCA_008042575.1 Drosophila watanabei
ACCTGTCACAATTTTTTGATTTTGAACAGAGCTGACAGGTGGAACGGCGACTAGGCAGCGGCATTAATTACGCTGCAATTCGCTGACCGCTGACCGGGCATTCTAATTCGCATTTGCCAGCAAAATGCGGATATCAGTTAGGTACTAACATGACCTGGGTATGCACTGGGAAAAATATTAAATACTACTTATTTAAAATTCTATTAAGAGTATTGATATTTCCTAATGTATTTTATGCTTTCAGAGAAGTAATTCCTTGTTTAATTACAGATATCTATTGTATAAGTTGGTTTGTTATAAACATTTTTTACATCGGAACAAGTTCAAAGTTCATCGGAGTTCAAAGCATACGAAAGTTATTTTCTTTATTACAATTCCCAAGAGGTTTTAGCTAAAAGCTAGTTTAATCTATAATAATTAAATATAGAATAATTGTTGTCTCTGAAAGCACAGTGACCCTTTATGAAACAGTGTTACAAACTTAGAAAATCTGCAAATGATCTGATAATATATTAGATAATTTCAATTTTAATTTCCTAACCAAGTAATTCCATACACTAGAAATAAAGTATAGTAAAAACAATATATCCTTCACTCCCCTCACTCATTGCCATCCATCAAATATCCAATGTTCTTGGGCAATAAAATTTGTTAAGTGCAGCCGTAGAAGCAGCCGTGGAAGCCGCAGTTGCATTCCCTTATCTTGTGTAATATTTTCATGTACGTGCCAGAGATTCACCTGAGAGCAAGGCAGGTTACACGTGTTCCCGATGATCCGCTCCTTAGCCCCACTCCACTCCCCACTCTTTACCTCCTCCAATGATGATTCTTTGGCAATTCGTGTACTGCGGGCACACACGTTGTTGTGTCCTTAGATTGCACTTAACATCGATGTAGACACTTCCTGGCTGGAGCACACACATGCACATCTCTCCGATCCGGAGGGAGGAGCAGTAATGTAGATTCGCGGGAAACGCCGATCGGAACATGAGTAGCCAAGGGTTTAATTGATTTATTTAAATGCCAGCCATGGGACAAATATTTATGATGGGAACTAAGGAACTGAGTAAGCTCCTTGGGCTTCGATTACAGCCTGGCTAGAAGCTTGGGCCTGCTGCGCTCTCCTGCTGATTGGTCTTGAAATGCTGAAATTAGAACAAGTGCCACTCGAGGCTGCTAGCAAAATCAACAATGAAAACATTCCCTCAACCTGATCGCACTTCCAATCCACGAGCTGCACTCCTAGCTAGCTGGCATCGGCGTTAGCAATAAATTAAAGGCAATTTTAGCCAAATAAAATGTTAACGGTCTCGTCTTGGCCACGCTGCGAGCAGAAGTCTCTTCTGACTTGGAGTCTTGGTCTTGGACTTGCATTGGCGGCATGGCTTGCCCTTTTTCAACCCGGCCGAAACCGAACTCGGGCCAGACCTGATATGATGGACAATGTTGTTCCCCGAGTTGCTAACACAAACATTTGGTCAGGCTCAAAGCACTGAAAGAAAATAAAAGTAACAGGGAAATTAAGAAGAAAAATATTATAGAAAAATAGTATCAAGTAAGTTACTAAAAACAAGAAATATGGTTTTAGTTCTATGACTAAATTCGATGTAATTTCTAACTTTCTTCTCTTGGAAAGTAAAAAATTTATCTGAAATATACATAATTATTTCTTTATTAATTATTTTTCTGGATCTCTCGAGTTCTTAAAATGTTTTTCTCAGTGCCTATGCAGATGTCTTCGCTTGGCTTTTGGTATTTGTCACGTTCATCCATTTTGAGAGGACCACGTACACGTTTGAGGCATTGTTAATAACTTTATTCGTCGACGACGTCGTCCTACTTGTTGCTGCCAACTGCGAGGGCTGCTTCGAGGGAGGATTCGGGATGGCAAAGGCATGGGCTGCCATGGCTAGATGAGGAGGCGACGAAGGCTGGGGGACACATACCACCGTTATTTATGAGGCATGCTCAATTATTGGCAGTGACTTGTTCCTCGTGGCGCCCGCATCGTAGCTCCAGCTTGAGCTTCATGTACCTTCAGCTCTAACTTCTCCTCTGCAACTCCTCCTCCCAAGCTCCAGGTCCATCTCCATGCTCCGTAGTTAATCGGCCAAATCAGCTGAGTCTCCAAACTTGAGCTTGAACCTCCCAAAGCGGCGGCGGCGGCCGGCAATTAAGTCACCGTTTTGCCGTTATGCAAATAGCAACAAGGTCAGACAGCCAACAGGTATTATTGGGTTTGGATTTGCCTGGATGGGAGCGAGGATCGGGGAATGGGAGGAGCAGAGGGACTCAAACTTGGACGCGGAATGCGCTGCATCATCATTCAGGCAGCGAGCCAGCCCAATGGGGTTTCCTGTTTCGCATTGGCTCAGCAGCGCGGAATTAGAACAAATTGTCCATGATCAATGCGGGGTCATTGTAGCCAACAAAATGTTCACTTCTTTTTTAGCATATTGCCATTTTTTGGCCATCATTATTCGGATGCGACCTGATTCTGGGCAAAGACCCTGACAAAGCTGCCGCCCTGGGAAGTCCACGAAATGAAATCATGGCGTTATCCTAACCACACTGTAGGTTTTTTTTCTTCTTCTGTAGCGCCGTGAATACCCATTTAATTATGAGTTGCTCTCTGAGTATGAATCTGAATCTGAATCTGAATCACCCGCCTTGCCTCAATGTCGGTCTCGGTCTCGGTGAAAGTTCTGGCAAATATTTACATTTGGCGATAAAAGAAGTTACCCAAAAGGGGAGATTACAAATGAAGGTTCTTGAAGCCGAGAGGGGTCATCAAAAGAAACTTATTTTGTATATAATAAAATTGTTGTTAAAATATTATAAAGTTGTTGATATCAATAAGATATATAGCAAGACATTCGGTAGTTAGTTTGTTAAGGAATTAAAAAAATATAGAAATTGTATAGAAAAATTAATATATTGAATAATATTTATATATACATATTCTTTTTTTTAAGCTTTACCAATTTACCAAAATCAAATGTCTTAAAGGTAAGAATGTATATTTACTTCGAACAGAAAGTCAACAAAATTTCGCATGGTTTTAAAATATATTCATTTAAAACAAAAAGCCGAAGAATTTTGGAAAGGTTATAATACTTATTTTAAGCAGAAAGCCAAATTTATATTTTGTAAAAGATGAATGAAAATTACATTTTTCAGGGTTAAAATAATGTTTTATAAATAATTATTTACAAATGAAAAGCTTTAAAAATTTTGCACAACTTTATGACAATATTAATAATATATTTAAGCTAGTCTTGCTCTTCTATAAAGATCCCATTGTTTAAAGAGTTTATACCTTAATTAACCTTTCCTTAAACCTATGAATTCATTAACAATTCTCTCAAGAAACCATATATTTTATTCATCCATCTCTGTCAACCGAAGGACACTCTTTGGTTTACTTTTCTTGTACTTTAACTTTAAAGTTATATATATTCCGACCAGAAATACCTTTTGTGACTCCTCTGCTTTAATATTGCCGCCATTCATCCCCTCATTTTCAGTGTCCGCCTGCGGGAACTTTTTAGCAGTGCCTCAGCCTTTGAAGGTCGATTGTCGGCAGATCAGAAATCGGCAGCAAATCAGCCATGGAACATATACCCGACTATGACGACTCCAAGTCTCTGGTTTTGTATCTGACGCATTGACGCGTCCTTGGCTGCCAGCAGAATCGGCCAGCTATCCAAAGCTAAACAATGAAATATGAAAAATTAAACCATTATTAACAACGAAGGGGCCAAAACAGTGCACAAAGGTAGATATATACATAGATATATCGGGCCAGGCTGCGACTTGGACAACTTGTTGTCTTTGGTGCAACACAAAAGCGAGCAACTTGAACGAACAGTAATTATTATTATTTCTGATATATATATGTGTATATACACCTACCTTTGTGTACTATACTATATATATGGGGCTGTTGTAGCTATTCCATTATTTCGCGCATGACTAACCAAATGCAATTCCGAGATTCCATTCTTTTTTCGGTTTTTCCTTTTTCTTTTTTTTTTTCTGCCATTGAATTCCTTTTGTTCCACTTGGTGGCAGCTCTACACTTCGCTGTTGCAATAAAAAAGGTAAAAAAAACTACATAAAAACTTGGCCAAAAGCAACAAAATCGACAGTAATCGTAAATTTGTAAATCAGTTGCAAGAACATGTGTTTACACAGCCAGTGGGCCTTAAATGCGGGTCATGAGCTAATTGAATCGTTCCTAAATGCCCTCCTCTGTTTTCTGCTTTTAAAAATATAATCTGACACACTTCCCCTCGTTTTATTGATCTTTCTTTCGATTTCTGCCTGAGTTTTCGATATTCTTGGCCGATCTTAGAAAGCGATTCTGAGGATGATTCGCGGAGGAGCAGCATCGAAAGCGAAATGGAGGGCAGTGCCGGATCTTTGGAGTGGGCTGCTTACCAGATTCTGAGGATGAAACTGAGTCTGAGTCTGAGAAGTGATTCCAGGCCAATCGTAAAAAAAAAATTATCTGGAATTTATCGTGAGAGAAATCAGTGTAAAGTGGCTGTCGTTAAGAGGCAAGAAAATAAAGATGCTGTCGAGTGACAGATCAGGGATCAAGTTTTGAGGTTCTTGTTTTGACATTAATGTATGTACTTTTAATTATTATTTTACATATTTTGTACTTTATAATTTTATTTTTTTTAACTTACTGTTTGTTTATACATATATATGTATGTGTATAAGCTTTGCACAGTTAGGAATTTAAAAATAAACTGTTTTAGAAAGTAAAGCAAAGCAAACGATATTTTCTGCTTTAATAATACGTCACTTAAGTCTTGTTTATGGAAATAATATATACTTTAATATTCTTTTTTAAGTAATATTAAACAATTTTAAGAAAAAGGCAAATAATCAAATGTAGTAAATCAAAAATGCAAACCATTTTTAGACTATTTATTTAGATAATTTTTTTGTTTTATACAGACCTATTTACAGTAATTATCTACCATATATTTATATTATATAATTATTTAAAAAAAAAATTTTTAAATATTAGATTAAATATGGTTTTATTTTGTTTTATTATGTTATTATTTAAAAAGAAAGTTTACGTTTGGCACAAAGAACTTGAAGAAAATACAATACTTAATAGATTGATCCTATACCTTGTATAATAAATATTTGTTTACTTTTCGTTTTTTATTGATTAATATTAATGAATTAAACAAAATACTTTCTCAAGCTATTTCAACCTTTCCTCTTCCCTTAAACCCAAAATTAAAGCCCGCCTAAAACTATGCAATACCAAACGCCCAAAGTCAACACAAAAACAGTTAATTTACGAATGCAGCAATTAAAAAAATGTTACACGAACTATGCAACAGAGCGCGACGACTTAAGAGAGACTGTTTGCCGCAAAAGCTCTCTCTCACTCTCACTTTCGCAGACATGGCTAACAAATGCAAAAGAGACAGGCACAAAGAGCGGGATAAATGCGATCTGCAGAGAGGCCTTAGCTTAGAGCAACTTTGAGCTTTAGTTCCCGTTGCCGCCTCTTCGCTCTAGACCAATTCACTTTGCAACTTTTGAGCGCAGCTCGTTTTACCTGTTTCGCCTTTTGGTTTTCTGATTTTTAGCTTGGGGCCTTAACATTATCGATTTGATATTAATTTGTCGTTTTTTTTTTCAAGCTTTTTTTATGCTATTTTGCAATGCACATGCCAGCAGCAACAGAAAAAGCAGCAACGACTCAAAGTCGGCTAAGAATTTGTATGCGCTGTAATTTCGCCCCGGCTTTGCCAAAACAAAGGCGAGTGCGGCAGCAATTATTCGCCGCCCCTTACGCGATTTTATTACAGTGTTGCTGTCGCAGAGATATGCAGATTATAGTTCGATTTGGCCGATTATGCATAGCGCGACTTGTAGCGCAGTCTGATATGCCTTGAACTTAGCTGCATGTTTTATGGCTCTCGACCGTTTTTCTCAGTCGAAGGTTTATCTGTTTTAGTGGGTAGATTTTAAGATAAGGTATTTTAATATTTAATTTTGGGTTTAGTTTTATGATTTCTAAGGTAATATTTAAATTTTTGATTATATTTCAAGTTCTAGGGAAACATAAGATCTGACGGCACTGAGAAGTTGCGATATTTATTATATTTCTCCATTAAATACAAGTATTTTATCACAATGTCGAGATTTATTTATTTATTTATTTATTTACGACTTGTCTTATAAAAATAACATTCTTAAACCTAAAATAAATAATTTTTCATTTAAACATTTCATTATAATTTACAATTCTAGTCAAAAGCTAGAAACTCACTGAAAAACGAATTTAGAAAAGTTATTCGAAGGGAAATAAATACCTTTTTGGCTTAGTTATGATATTTTTAAGTTTTGATTGGCCAACAAAAATATCGATCTATTCTTACATATCCAAAATCGAATTGCAATTTCTTATAGTTCCAATTAAATATATAAACAGGATTTCGACTTAATAAAACATCATGTTACACTTAATATATTAAAAATGTATCATAGATAATGTAATTTGCTATATTCATTTACAAAAATTTAATATGATCACAATGCAGTAATCAGTTTCACTTCAGGATTTTAAAGCCACATATCATATCAATTTACAATTAGAAGGAACTAGTTCCAATCCCCAGCTCTTTTCCACAGACCCCGCGAGATGCAGCTCGATCCATGTCAAAATCCAGCGGACACGGGGTTGACACGGGCTGACAGGTCGACGGGGAACCAGCGACTGTGTTGTGACTCGCTGGCCACATCCAATTGACGTCCATTGATGCTGGCAGGTCATGATGACGATGTCAGCCCACGCTGTCGTAGCCCGCTCGCCATGCCCCTTGGCCCTCCTCGAAGAGATCAACGGTAGCTGAATGCACCTGGAACTGTCCAGCGGTCACGTCAGCTTCCATGGCTGTGACATTAGCGGGCGATTAATCAAAAACGGAGTACGAGTCATTCGGCAGGAACAATCAAATTCCGGGAAAGTTCTTCAGGACACTCTCAGAGGCTGAGATGCCATGGATTGCGGCGAGCAGTTCAGTGCTTACTCCAAGGTCAGGCCCTGCGGTGATTTATGGGTTGAGTGACAAACGGGTTTACCGACTGACCACCACAGGTTCTCCTCTTTAAGTCAGCGAGCTCTTCATTCTCCGCTTTCGGTTTCAGTTTCGGTTTCGGTTTTGACTGCTGCTGCGACCCGTTTTATCGGCATTAATTAAACTTGTATACACTTGGAACTTGATTAATTTCAAATAGCAACTAGCGCTTGGGCCATTTATCTTCATTAGGACCCTGGACCCGGGGCCAACAGTGTAGAGTGTGTGTGCAGCGACAAATGGCGAAGTGTGCTGCAAGTCGCTCTAATTAGTCAATTTGCTTGCTCTCAGACAAAAGACTCAGGCGGCGAACTTGCTTCGAAAAACAAAAGACTTACGCGACGAACGCGAAGCGATGCAAAATGCGCGACCATCAGCAGCAGCAGCAGCTCATCTTAAACCCCAATCTCCTTCTTTCTCTCTCATTTAATCCAAATCATCCATCAAGCTGTGTGAAATGAACACATCAATGGCCATTTTTGGGCCCGAAAGTCACAAAGGCAGAGACCGCCCAAGTGAAAAACCTTGGACCGGACAACGGACGGCGGACAGCAGACAGTATAAATTTGTCTGCTAACGCATTTTTGTGTCGGCAAAATTTTCACATGCCTATCCGGGCCCGATTACGCAATCCCGCACATAAATTAGGTGACCATTTAGCTGGAGATCTAAGCAAACCCGTCCGGTCCAAGCCTAATCAGAGCCGAAATCAAGCGTGGCAAATTGGAGCAGACACAAGTGCCGATCGCTGTTAACCAGTAAGCCGCCAGTAACCACTAAAAAGACAGCCAGCCAAGCAAGACAGCAGTTACCAGCTAGCAGTTAGCAGTTAGCAGCTTTAGAAGCGAAAGCAAAAGTTTTTGCCACAGAAACCGCAGCTCGGAGGGGCTGTTACCACCGCTGCCTGCCTGCCTGCCGTCAGCTGCCGGACAACTTTTGCACATGCTTTTGTGCTGTGTCTCTTTAAGGGGTCTATAATTGCGCAAAAATAACTGAACAAGGCGATAGCCAGCACATTATATATATGTATATAGATATATATAGACCAGCCACAAGTCCCGCTCTTACTAAACCGAACTGGACGCGACCGAACCCCCGATCAGCATTCAATTGAATTCGCCATAACCATTTCTGGGGGCTACACAATAGTTTGAAGTCGGAGGGAAAAAAACGAAATTAAACAATAAAATATGGGATAGAGAGACCGGTATATATATACCCTTACTAATAATAATATAAATTAATAAGATATGGTCTCTTAATCGCTAGTTACTAACTTAATAAGGATAAAATGCTTTAAAAACTACACTGAAAACTACATATAGATTATAGATATAGATTAATTAATTTAAACAGCTTATAATATAATATTTTCAGGGTAACTAATCACTTTAAAAAATCCACACACTCTTCCATAAAGAGCCCACACAGATTAAACAAAATTGTTTGACTTTGGGGCTTTGAACCGACAGTTCACCGATGGGGTCAGCGGGCTAAAATCGATATTCGGATATGAATTTGATTGTCCGAGGAGGCGAAAAAGCCTCGTGGATTCGTGGCCCTACACTAAGGTCAGGCATAACCACGTGGATTTACTTTCTAATTACTGGCTAAAAACTGGCGCAGTTAGGAGTTTTCTGCTGCTGCTGCTGCTGCGCCAGGGCTAATTTACGGCACGTCCAAAGAAGTCGGGGCAGCTGCCCAACAGCCCAGCTCAATTTCAAATTAAATTTGTATTCAAATAGACCGCAGACTGCAGACTGCAGACGGCTGCTGGTGATGCTAGTGGTGCTAAGACTGCTGCTGCTCAGTCACTCAACTGGGCAATGACAAGCAAATTAACCGCAACTGCCGCTGATGCCGCCTGCCGCTGCCTGCCGCTCGATGTTGCACCATCGCACACTCCATCGTCCGACAATCAGCAAACTGTCGGCTCCTACTGCTCGCTGATCTGCTGGCCGCCCCCGTTACCGATCCCCGCCTGCTTCTCAACTGCTTCTCAGCCGCTTTTTAGACGTTTTTTTTTTAGGTGCTGGTTAACTACTGCTCTCTAGTGCCCAACCCAACCCGGGGCATATAATTTCCAACACATAACCTTGAGCAAAAAACAGAAAAATACGTGGCTGCTAAGAAACAGATTCAAATGAATTTATCAGCACTTGGTCTGGGGCCATTGTCTTCGGATTAGTTTGTGTAAATGTATCACAAGTGGCACTACAGTGAAGCTTGCTTGGGAGGATTGAAGTTGGAATATGAGCCAGATATTTTTAGTTAATAAAGCAAGGTTCTGGGAATTTAAGGGGAATTAAGAGGCGACTTACAGATAGAAATATCTTTGATGATCTGGAAATTATATAGAAGAAAGCTATAAAGCTCTTGAAATAATAAAGAAAAAAACCGATTAAATCATTTCCTTTGGTTAAAAATATACATATAATATATATATATATAAACTGTTAACATTAAATTATACAGGAATATCCCAAGAAACTGAGCTTAAAAAAAAAGTAACTGCTAAATATTTTATAACAAACGTAAAAGTGTAGGAAAAATGACAAAATTTAAACTGAAAAAAATAGAAATGTTACTTAGCTACTTAGTCACTTTAAGAAATCTGAAAAGGACAATTTACTTAATAAAATCACATTATAACTCATATTTAATAACACAAATACGAACATTAAGCATTTAATTTCCTCTCTTAACAAAGGCTAAAAAGTTCAGAAATTTAAGTACCAAAATCACATAATCAACCTTCCTTGGCCATAAATATTTACCTATAAATTCAATCGAGTTGGGACTGTAATTACATCGATAAAACTTCAATTACAGCCCACTCCCCTCACCTCTCATGCACCTGCTGTTGGGCCATCTAATGAGTTTCCCTTGGAGTCTCTCTCACTCGCTGCATAATTATTATTAAAAGCCATATTCGGTCGATTATGGGCAAATTAATTGGCTACGAAATACAGAAATTGGATCGTGGATTGCCGGACTGCAGCTGCAGTTGGCCATTGCCTATTGTTTGGCTTTTTATTGGCGGCTTTTGTGGCCTATGTGGCACCCGCACAAATGTTAAAATTCCAATAACAATTTGTAGTAGCAGGCGCCCGTTTTTTGCTTTTCTGCGGCGAGTGCCCGAGTTATTTCCCCGCTCTGGATTTCGTAATGGCCGCGGCCAAGAGTCGCCTTTCACTCCCGGACAAAAGGCAGCCGCAGCAACAGTCATTTCGGCCGTAATTTATTTGTATATGCCATGGAAATTAGTTCACCCGAAAGGTGGCGAGGGGATGGGGGGGCCAAAAAGGCTAAGTAATTCCCGCCCACTGCCAAAATGTGAGTGCCAGCACTTGACTCTCGGCTCCAGGGGTCTCTGATCCCCTCCAGAAGTTGTGCAACAATTAGTGCAGCAGCAGCCGCAGCAGCAGCACTCGCTGCAGGTGAAAGGTAAACAAACATTCCGTTTGGGGCCCAGGAACAATCCTGGCCAAAAAGCACGCGCTCACACTCAGTCGCGGTAACCCGCTCCCCCCGTAATGCGGCTTAAATCTATTGAATATCACTTAACAAGGCGCAGCTGTCAGCGGTTACCATAATGAATGGTTCACGGCACATTGTCTCAAATTACATGATATCATTCCCCAAACGCAGTTCCACACACAGCCACGTGACAGGGCTTTGATCTGAGATAGGAATGTACGTACATATAGAGAGATCTATCTATGGCTTTAAGGGGTCAACCGTTTCTGTTTTCGGCTGTCGCTGCTGTCCAAAATCAGTAGCAGTAGCAGGAACTGAACACACTTCTCGGCAGCCGGTAGCCAGAGATCACCAGATCTCCAGATCTCCGGTTGTGACTGGTCGCCGGGAACAACAACTGCGACACTTTTCTGGTTTCATTAAAAACTGTTTTTTAATGTAGTCATTTCTCTACCTGATCAACGACATTCTTCTGGGCCTTAATGTCTGAATGAAGTAGTTAAAGTTTTCAAAATCAAGATAAGGGTAGAGAGAAACATCAATTAAACTCACGAGATGGTAAGAAAGTGACGTTGCAATTACAGAAATTAGAGGAAAAACGTCAAGTGAATGGGGTAAGAAACGAAACGAAACAGAAAGAAATTGAAAGCATCAAAAACTAAATACGACAATTAATTGAAGAAAGTGAAATTAATTTAGAGAAATTACCATTAAAGGGGGGAGAACTATAAAGAAAGAAAGAGTAAAAGTCTTTTAATTTTTCAGTAAAAAGTATTTGTTAGACAGCAAGAAATTAATACTATATTAAGAAGGACTTCTAATATATTTGTTTAATAAACAGAATAAACCAAAATTAAAATATAAAAAAGCTTCTCTGAAGAAATTTTAAACTGAAATAATTAACTTATTTATGAAAGAAATGTTAGTCAGCAAGATTTTAATAATTTATTGAGCAGGGACTCTAATATATTTCTTCATTAAACAGAATAAAACAAAATTGAATTTAAATAAAGAATCTCTTAGATGTTTTCTGGAAATGTAACAAGTTTTGAACTCACAAATAAATATAATTTATTAATTAATTAGAGCTAAAATATATATGGTTATAAATATCAGCAAATAAAGACAACTGCTACAAATTAATATGAAAAATGTTTAACATTTTCAAGAGCAGGTTTTACCTGTTTAATTATACAAAATTCATTCATATAAGCACTCATAATTTAATAAAAAAAATGCATTTAAAGTACTCATTTTCTGTCATATTCCTGGCAGAATATTCCCAAAGTTGCCATTATTTCAGCTCACAGAGAATTCAGCTAGAGTCGCTGCTGACCGGTTATGCTGGGTGCCACAAGTTGCACTAACTTGTCAAAGGTCGCGGCAAGCGAAAGTGACTTTGTGTCTTGGCTCTTTTCAGGTTTTCTTTTTTTTATGTCTTTTTTTTGCAAAGCCACAGAAACCCGTTTCCTGCGGCATGCCACAGGGAGAAAGATGCGGCCACACAAGGCAGAAGGCTCAAAGCGGTGGCATCGCACTGACCTACATCCAGAGTCTCCCCTGGGCCAGGCCAGGTGGCGACTGTGACTCCCGGTTCCAGTTCCAGGTTGCGCAATCGCTGCGAGAGAGAGATATAAAAAAGCACTTAGAGGCTAACCTTCGCATTGGAGGAGCCCGACTCCGACATCAAGCCGGGGTCGGCTGGCACAGAGAGCCAATGACATCGGCAAAGGTACAAAATAGCGCACAATCATTTCGTTAAATGATTTAATTAAGCTAAACAGTCGAACAACACTCCCTCCCATTCGATACATTCGATTCGGCGTTTCGAGTGGCGTTTCAAGTGTGTGACACATTGGCGTCAAGTTCATAACTCGTAATTCACAATTCACAACTTATATTACTCCGATTTTGGACAATAGGCGACCAAGTGGCGCTGATCGGGCGACATTGATTGCGATGATCTGGAGCCGAGCGACTTATGGCCGTAAAAGAACTCAGGCTCCACTTTGATTTGATTTCAATTCGAATTATTTCGATTGGATTCCATGGTTTCGGGTTCGGAGCTCTTTGGAGCGTTGCTCGTGTACTGCAGAACTGGTCTATGGTCTATGGCTTCTATTGCCCACTGTTTCCGTTTTGTTTCTCAAGTTTTCTGTTTGTTTTGCTCCAAAAGAATAAAGGAATTTTGTTGCCAATTGAATGATTATTCCAAGCCGGGCTTGAATGAGCCGCGAATGAGTCAACAATTGTTACCAAGTTTATTCTAAAGACTAGGGGGATACCCCTTTTTTGTACATCTTTACAATTAATTTTTTTGTGGGTTTAATACCAAGAACTTGTACTTCCCATTGTTTGGTTTTTGACAATACAAGTTTTCTGATTTGCTAAGAAGATGAGAATATCTTTATAAGAAGAATAAAGTAGAATACAAAATTATTCCTTAAGGTTCAATAGAGTCTTAACATTATAACTACTCTTCTACTTCGTTTTAAACTTTACTATAGGTAGAAAATAATAAAATCAACTTTTCTATAGGTTTAAAATAATAGAAGAAAACAAAATAGGAAGATAATTATAATACCCTGAAAGTGTATAAATAAAACCGCTAAATAATCTTACACTTGTTATACTTTCCAGTCTTACATTCGAGAAAATAATATTTATTGTAATATTCTTGTAAATATTATTTGGTTAGCTAATTATAATATAATTTATATCAAAATATGTAATATTTAATATACAATTTAATATACAAACGTCCTAACAAAGCATCTTAAAAATTCCATTAACAAATAAGTAAACAAAGATCTATTCGAACCTAGCTTACCGTTAAATCCAAAGATACATTTTCTAAGTAAATAAAGTTTCCTTAAAGCTATAGCTTACTTTTAAAACTAGGAAAATGAAATATTAAAAAAAAACCTATATTCTAAACCTACAATACACATATAAATAAAGCAAAATTATAATAAATCTTTAGCATAATGTAATTATTGATAATCAAAATCCAACAAAAGCTTTTATACTAATCTCCTCCCCTTGTAAACTTCTATTTTCCTTGGTGCATTAACAAATACCCCTGACTATTTGAACCCGTAATTATTTCTTGTTTCTTTGGCATCTTTGTTTGCTCCTCTCCACATCCATAATCCGCATCTTCACTTGCCACCAGTTGGACTTGAACTTTGTGCGTATGCTTTGCTTTTCTTTCTCATCGTTTTTGTTTTCGATTCATGTTTGCGGCTTGTGTTTGTCAAGGCTCAAGCTCCTCCGGGCTTAGCCGAGTTACTAACAGCGAAGAGCAGGCTGGCGGCACCCCCATATGGTGGCAAAAAATTTATTATTATTATTTATTATTATTTTTAAAAATTAAACTATGTGTGTTGACCCCAAGGCGTTACGATTCGGGTTAGCAAATTGGCAACGCTTGATCGAAGGAGGCCCAACGCACACACAAGACACACACTTTTTAATTACCCGCCGAGAGGTGCGGCTGGCATTTGAACTTGACTTTAATTGAGTCTCAATCTCAATAAAAATAATAACGATAACAGCACCTGTGGGTTCTCCCTTATTTTCGGTTTGTGGCGCGGCCACTATTTCGTGTGTCTTTCACTTTGGTCTTTCACTTTTCATTAACGCGACCAATTGATTGGTGTTCGGTGTGTGTACTTATATGTTGTTTGCGGAATGTTATGCAATCCCCGCGCCCCAACATTCCGCGATTTCCGATGCCAGAGCTGTCCGGGCCAATTGAATACGGATTACCAAAGTGTAGCAAGTGCAAAGTGAAATCAAGACCTTGCGGCCTGCATATTAACATGGGCAATAACGGGGAAAACTGCCAGTTAAGCTATATACGAGTATGCATAGCGACAGCCATACGCCCCCACTTGCCAGTTTCGTCAGCATTTATGACATGCCATGGCGGGACTTCTCCTCGGACGCACTTGGAAATGCTCATAATTTGATAATGGCATCAATTAAACTTGATTGTTGGCTACTCCACTACTACTACTACTACTCCATTGTTGCTTCTGTGGGTAATTAGCACCCAAGCGATATTTTTATATGACAGCAGTCAAAACTGCCAGCGTACAAGCTGTGTCATTAGTTTGCCACGAAATGAAGTCATATTTGCTTGGACAAATTAAATGGGCGAACTCTTGTTCTCTGCTGCTCTTATCGATAAACAAGCGTAAGAAGAGGCGCGCAGTTGAGTCAAAACAAAAGACTTAGGCAACGAACTTTTGGGTTGAATTCATAATTTTACGCGCTGCGAATTTCTAGACAGCATTCCCAGCATTGTTGCTCTGGCTGTGTATCATCAACATCATCATCATCATCAGTAGTAGCAGCAGCAGCTGCTTCGTGATCTTTATTTTGGTTATATATTTCCCCATGCAGGTTTTATGTCTGAGCTGTATGATTTGCCTGCAATAAACAGGGAATTAGTAGTTACAAAATAAAGATTTTTTAAGCTCACAGAACATTGAAAAGATCGTTTTGTTCCTTCAGATTTGGTTTATGAGAGGATAAAGTAGATTAAGATCAGGGTAGTTAAATTTATTTAAATAAGATTAAACTGTTAAAAAAAGCTTAAAAAGTAGAACAAATAAAAACGCATGCTGAATTTATGCTTTAGTTTTAATATACTTAAGCTTATTTAAGAGTATTTAAAATGTTAGTTATAAAAGTTAGTTTCCATCTCTTCCCCCCTCTGATGTTTTAATTTTAATCTCATAAAACTAGTGCACATTGCCTCGTGTTCATAGTTTTTTCTTTCATTTCTGCCCGCCAAACGGGTTAACCCGGCAGACAAGTTCTTGAGCTGCACTTCATGCACTTGTTGCACTGGCAGCTACGCCACATTTATCTGTCTTAAATGCAGATTTTTAATTGCTTGTCTCATAAATTCCAGAGATCTGCGGGCGTAGCCATGCGCCGCAGGTAGTTTGACATTTCGATTGACCTTCAGAATGCCACTTAGAACAGGCAAAGCATCTCAGCTAAAAATAAATAAAAATAAAAATAAGAACCCAAACCGTTAGGCCGTAACAACTCATCGCAGCGTCGTCTCTCGGCGACTTTCAAGTATCGAAATGATAAATAAAAACCAAATTAATTGGCTGACCAAAATGCAAAAAATACATAAAAATGCCAAAAAGAAATATGCTGATGATGTAATTAAGGCGTAGAAAGCGGCAGAGAAAGAGGCTAAAAGATTGATGGCCGGCGCATGTAAATGATTCTGATCGAAGAAGCTAGGAAAACAAAAGACTTAGGCAACGAACTGCGTGCGAGAAATGGTAGGAAATAGGTTCCCTTGACCAATGCACTTGCCAAGAGCTGCTCTTTTTAAGAGAGTGAAGTAAAAGAGAGAGATCGTGGCTCTCATGGCAACTCTTTGGCTAGCAAAAGCTCTTGGCCAAGCTTTGGACACGCTAAATGCTATTAAGCCAACTTAGCCATGAGGCGACAAGGCGACGAAACAGCACGAAAAAAAGCGCCCAAGAAATACCGAACGTAACCGAACTTACGGTACGATGCGAGGCGAAGTAAGGTAAGGTAAGGTAAGGCCGCCAGGTAAGCTCTGCTGGCGTCGCTGCCTCTGCTAACTGCGCTGCGCTGTCGCTGCCGCTGCCGAAGCCCAGCTCTGCTCTTGAGTCTTCAGTCGAGTCGCGAAAGTCGTCGAGTGCGTTTGGTTCGCTGGAACGTCGGCAGTCCGGCAGAAAAATACAAGAAAAACCCCAGCCTCTAAGAAATGTACAATAACAACAACTAGAAAGCCAAGAAAGCACAAAACTAAAATCTCTTTTTCGGGAGAAGAGTAAGCGTTCAGCATTGATCATCACGAAATTTTGTGTGCGCAGTCGTCATCGTCGCCTTCGTCGTCGTTATGCAATTCGAAGTGCGTTCATAAAATGAGGCCCGAGAGATAGCAACAATTTCGATTTAATTAATTTCTTTTTGGGAAATTAGAAATTTCGTGTGTGCCAGCGAGTTTAATAGACGCATAAATATACTGTTTCGGCAAATTGCTTTCGCTGTCGTGTGCGTTCGCTTCTCGATGTCAAAATTAAAATGCCAAATTAAATATTAAAATTATTGCAAACTCGTTTTCGACTCGCAACAACAAGGCCGAAAAAGTGAAATTAATAAAGTGAAAAGAGCAGTCGGAGACGCAACGCGAAAGGAATTGTAATTGTAACACAAAGCCAATTACAAAATCAATATAAATAATAATAGAAAAGCATTGTTACAGCATATATAAAGTATAGTAAACTTAATTCAAGTAAAAAAGTAAAATAAGAGAGAGATATAACAACAGTTAGGGGCAAACACTTTTCCTCGAACGCAGCTCTCTGTCGTCGGGCCTGCGAATACGTAATCATTGGGAAAATATCAGCAATTTTGCAACAGTTTCGACACAACAACAACAGCAGAAACAACAGCAACAGCGGCAACACCAACAACTGCAGCAGAGGCAGCAGCAGCAGCAGCAAAAACAAAAGTAATTGAGCAGAAAGGTGAGTTGGGAGGCCAAGAGACACGCATGCAAAGCAGAAAAAAATGCATTAAAAATATAAAGAGAAATAAGAGAAACCCCAGAGAAACCCTAGAGAAACCTTAAAGAAAACCCTCAGCACCTGCTGCCTTCCTGGAAACACGAACGACGACCCCAAGTGTCCATTCATAATCACAGTTTTTTCTCTAACTGTTTAGCCGCCCGACTTCCTGCTTACGCGTCTTTTTCTATAGTTTCTACGGCTCTTTGCCTGTTTTGTTTGTTTGTTGTTTGTTGCTGTTAGTTTGGCGTGTTGCCTTTGCTACACTTCAGTTTCATTTTCATTTAAATGCGAACACACACAAAACGGCGCTGGAGCTGGAGCTAGAGCTGGAGCTCCAACTACAAGCCGCTCTCAAGGTTGACAACATCTCTCTTTGTTGGCTCGCTGGGCGGTTTTTTGTTTCTGTTTCTTCTGATTTCGGATTTTTGGTTAAAGTTTTTGGATTGCGTATTCGCATTTGAATATTATCAACGAATTTGGGCAGTTTTTACAGAGGGTTTCGTAAATAGTTCCTCGAACGATTAGTGCTGAATTAGCAGCACAATGTCAAGTTAATTTGAGTTCGACAAACAGCTCTTTCTTGACCAAAGTTTTTTCTCTGAGAAAAACACTGAGAAAAAGGTGACTTCTTAAAACTTATGCAGCTTATTCTGGTTGCTCTTGACTATTGATTTATTTAAATATGAATTTAAACAAAGATTCATCTGAATGTCAAGTTATTTTGAGCTCTTTTCTCTTTTTTCTTTTTTTTTTGACTTTACCTGTCTTTCAATCTTTAAATTTTTGACTCTGTTGTATTTATTGTATATGCACTGGCGAAAAAATCATAAAATAATACTACAACTTTTTTAATTATGAGTTAAAATCTATTTAATATATGTTCTATAGTGAATTTATGCACATTAAATTTTTGTTTTTTAAAATTAATTTAAACCTTAAAGAGATCGCTAATACAATTTCACATATGAAAATGTATATATTGTCAGCAATAAATATGTTAAAAATTGATAATAAATAAAAATAAATTAACATCAGTAGTTTAAAATAAAAAATAAATATAAAATGACAATCACTAGACTGTTAAGTGTTAAAATCATGTTTTAATGTTTTATCATCTTCTTAAGACTCACAGAATCTATTGCAAAGTCAAAGTTTAATTGAAATTCTTTCTCTTCTTAGTATTCCTTAACTTTTCTTAAATTATCTTCCTAATATTCCGTAAATTTTTTATAATTAACTTAATTATAAGTACATTTCTCTCAGTCTCCATATGACCCTGGTCTCTGAGCAGATGGATGAGTTTACGTCTGCCAACACGCCTTCGAAAACAAATGCAGTTAATAATTAAGCGAGGCGGCCCAAAAAACAAAAACATCACCAAGTTAAAAATGTGCAGTAGGTGTTGCCATTCCGATTCCGATTGCGACAATTGCCCCGACATATATACGTACACACCAAGGTGTATATATCTGAATGAAGAAGCTGATGAAGAGCCCGGGCGGCAGAGGAAGGAAGTCGATGTCGGCATGAGTTTGCAGTTTCATTGGGCTTCAGTTACAGCTTGAGATTCAGATACAGACTCAGACTCGGCTACAGCTTCTCATCACATCATCTCTGCAGATTCAGCTACAGCTACAGCACAGCTTCTTTTTTGTGGGAGTCAATTAGTGGGCAAAATTTAAATACAAGTGACGAACGTTGAGGCAGGGGAGCTGCGCTTCAGCTGCCACCCAATTATGCATCCATAAATGTAAACAATCGTTGAAAAGACCTCTAAAGTGCGGTGCCAGCTACAAGAAAACCAAAATAAAATTCGAGAAGAGAAGTGCTGAAATCCGTGCTGGGCAAAAGTTCAGCCAGGTTCTGCAGGCAGACAATACTTGTAACATGGCCAAGAGGGCTAATGGGAAATGTCAGTCAGTTGGCAGACAACGTTGACTTCATTTACATTTTCCCAACAAATGGGTTCGAGTTTGAGTCTGAGTCTGAATCAGAGACTGGAGCTAAAGACCCGAAAAAAGGTCGCGCAATAAATTCGTTAAGTAACTCTTCCAGCTGCTGCGCCGCCTTTTTGGCTCCAAACTATTTTCGGTCTTGGCCAAATTCCAAATAGTCGAGAATTTGCATTTGACCGATTAACCGTTCTTTCACTCTCTTTGTGCTTCTGGCCATTTCTTTTCCTTTCACGCTGCGCGCATATTTCATGAGCCGCCAATGGTCTTCGTTCATTTTATTTAATTCCAAGCCATTCCCCACTCCAAATGGGAACCGTTCATTAGCGGGAAAATGGGTTAATCTTATGCAGGGTTTCAAGCTTACATTGTGGGTTAAAAAAATAGCATTAAGATATAGCATTCTATATATAATATATCCAGAAGTTAGAGACATTCAACCCACCTTGACTGTACATTGTGTGTGGAGAATCCACACCTTTAAAGACTCCAAAATACAAACAATACTTTCAAGAGTGCGTGCATTCGCTGGCTTGAGAGTTAATTAAACTGCTGATGTGGTGGCTGGCGCCAGCAAAGTGTGAAAGAGACATTAGGTTTGATGCCCAGGCACGTGTGGCGGCTGCTGTTCGGCGATTAGCCCGATAGACAGATACATAGATACTCAGATACAAGATACTCAGTTAGAGAGATACCAGCGGATAGATAGTTAGCTTTATAGAGATGCCGCGTTGATGGCCTTTAACGCCCCGCCACCAGACAAAGGCATCTTTATTAAAACATTATTATTATTTCGCCTTTCGTCTATTGTTGCCTCTGCGGCGTATAAATTGCATTTTAAATACATTTTCTGTAGCGTTTTTCTGTGGGCCGATAGCTGACTCAATCAGCTGAACAAAGCGCTGAAACACAAATATTATGATCTTTCTGATTGTTACACACAAACTTCCGCTCCTCCGGCTTCGTTATTGCAGTCATTATCATTATCAAATATCATTACGATGCTCTCAGCAGCAGCCAGCGAACGAACTATACGAAACTGGGAAAGTGAAAACCTGGATGATTTTTTGATTGCAAGCATTTGATAAGCACTAAATGAAGGCAGGAGAAAAGAGATAGAGACGGAGACGGAGAAAGACAGAAGCTGAGTAAGAGAGAGAAATTTTGTCATTTATTGAGCCAACTAATGATGGCCAACGTAACACCAGTGCACAGAAAGAAAATGTAGCTTGAATTGGAATTGAGAAGTTAATACTTCAACTTTATAAAGGAAGACGCCTTGAAAGTGTAAAATGTTACTTGGTAGAGTTTAAAAGTACCTGAGCATATCGATCGATATGTATCTATAAATAGAAAATGGTATAAAAGCGATATTTTAACTTTATGCTTTATGTGTGATTACATGATTTTCCATTTATTATATGGAAAATTCAATTTTTTTCTAACATATTTTTTTTAACATTAAATACTATATTTTCCCATATTTAATATGTCGTTATATTAAAGTTTTTATATATTATTATATATATCCGATATGTTATTAAGCGCGTTATTTTTACTGATATATTATCTCGGCTTTTTCCTTTCAATAAGCATCTTTACTAGAGTGCTTAAATACTTTACTTCCTTTTTTAATGCCCTTAGCTGGATTTATTTCAAATTATCACTTAGTTCAAAAGCATCAAATATTATATAAGAAATACTTGTGTGAGCAGCAAAAGTCATCCCATCTAAAGTGACTTATGAATTTTCTTAGCTCTCTTAATGCTTTAAAGGTATTTATTTTTAATTTGATTAATGTAATTATCACTTAAAAATTAATTAAATTATGCCTCAGTTGAAGTTAATATAAGAACAGCGGAAACCATTTTAAATTTCTATCTCAAAATCGGAGAAACCAAATGAGTCAGGAAATGCCATAAGTTACCTCAATTCGTTCTGTGTTCTGGTGGATTTCCGGTTAAGAAATCTGAGGTCTCTTAAGTACAAATACTTGCAACTTTTTCTTGGTGTAGCTCTCTTTCTTTCTTTTATTTTATTTTTTTTTTTTGTTTTTTGTTACTAAAAGAAATCAGTTTCAGTTTCGTTTACAGTTTTCGGTTTCGGTTTCAAACTCACTCGGTTGTGGAAAATTTAGTGCAACGGCGGGCTGTCATAGCTTCAGCTTCAGCCTCAAATTGCTTCGTTTACACAGCTCTCTTTCGGGCTGTATCTCTATCTATCTCTTTCTGATTATAGCTGCTCCTCTCTTTCACTCCCTGGAAGCGTTTTGGAGCAGTTGAAGCGTGCAGGCGAAAACGAAAGCAGAAGCAGCCCGCCAGTTGCAGTCTTCTTTTTTTCGTGTGTTGTTGAATTTCGTGTTTTGTTTTTTTGCTTTGTGTTTTTCTTGTATTTTTTTCAGTTTCTGCTTTTCACTCTAGTTGAAGTTGTAGCCTGTATTTTTTTCCTTTTTGGCCAGCAAATTGTTGCACGGACCTCGCTTTTGGTCAGGGCAAGTTGGAACGTAACGCGAAAATGCGGAAAAAATTCGCTACGTTTTAATGAAAGTGTCAACTCGTTTTTCATGGGGCTTATGTTGCTTTACGTTAATCAAAAGCAAAACTAATTTGTGGGATTGGAAATAGGTTTTGATGAAAATTGCGGAAAATACTACTTTTTTACGCAGTATTTTTCATTTCGCCTGCAGCTTCATATTTATGATATTTCTGATCATATATGGAGATTTATGACATTTTTTAGTTGCGTCTTTTGCCATTGCACTTTGAAAATAATTTAAAATTGAAGAAAGTATGGGATTTTAAAATTATGTTTTCTGTTTGGTTTTAGCTTTAAAGTTGGGTTATATTTATTTCATTTAATTTTATAGGTTTTAAACATGCCTATGGGTTTTTTTTATAGTTTTACTAGAGAAATAGGGAAAAACATAAACATACTTAAAGTGTAGTTTTATATTTATGAACTTATGAAAAGCTTTAAGTTAAGTTTTATCCATGAATAAAAAACACAAAAAATTTAAAATAGGGAAGATGTTAGTTATTTAATCAGGAAATATGTTTATATATTTTACTCATTAAAGTAAAGAGTTCATGGAAGCTTGTATAATGATGTTAAGCTTCAAATACTACCCGTTTTTATTACTATTTTATTATTAGGTAATATAATTATAATTGTGCATTACATTTTAGGTAATAATAAATATTGCTAGCTTAAAGATTATTAGGAAATACCATTTTATTACAGGCATAGTAACATTAATATAAAATTACAGCTTTATATCTATTAAGCGTACGATTTTTATAAAGTTTGTTGGAAGATTTAGTGCTCTGCCATTTCCTTCAGTTATGTTTTTCCTTTGTTGCCTCAAGTCACTTGATTTAATGCCCCCAAGAGGCTTTGTAAAGGTGTCAAGCAATTTGTAAATTTACATTTTGAAAGTGCATTAGCAACGAAAATCAATCAAAACCGGCCGCGGAGACATTCGAAGATCTAGCCGAAAAAAACCAAAGAAAAAAAATTGAAATGTTAATTTTTCCATCCACATCTACATCTATTCCATCCAACCAACCATCCATCCATCCATCCATTCAGCCATCCAACCATTCGTCCGTTTGTTTTTTCGGGGGGATTGCGCAAAGCGCTGACAGTTACATGACTTTGAAAAGTATCTTATAGATGCGCGCGCTTAGCAGACACGAAGTATTCATATATACAGATATATGATTTAACATATTTTGGGCTTAATAATTGCTGCGTGCCATGGGAAATATTTACTACTCGTATTTTACATTTGCGAAATCGAAATGCACAACCTGTCGGTCGGACGATGGTGATGGTAGGTTTTTACCTGTTACCGTTGATGATTGGATCATGATGCGATGCCGTTGCCGATGCGCTCAGGTGTTAAATGCCAGTTCCGCAATACGATTCGATGTTAAATGCCTCGGATTTCGCATTATTAGCTTCCCGATGCGAGCAATTTTTGCATAATTTGCTTCGCGCGCACATAATGAAAACCTTAACCCCAAACGAGGAACTGAACCATAGCATCTCGAGTTCCAAATTTAGCGAAGACGATGCCGACTACACGCCACTTTCACGCTATGCAAATTGAAGCATTTGCAGACAATGCACAGGCTGCCGACCGCAGACAAGTGTTTGGAAAATATGATCAGCTGAGGCAGACGCTCCCTCGCCCACCACACTTAATTTTGAAAACCCATTTTATTTCAAGGGTCCGCGATCTAGTGCGAAGTGGCGAAGGGAAAGTGACAGGAGCAGCACACCACAGAAGAAAGGAAGGAAGTAAAGTGTACTGTAACTAAAAAATTTATTTACTTAAAAATAACACCAGAAATAGAAAGGAATCTTGGTGTTTCTAGGCAACAATCTCTTATATTTATGATTATAAAACCCTCTAAAATATAGACGTAATAATCTCAAGTTCAAGCCAAGCCACATTTTTCGCACCTTCCAATTAGAGCCTCTGTTAACTTTAAGTGTTACCACATCAGGCTGATCACTTCAACAAAAATCGATAATTTGTATATCGACCTGTGGATATATTCTCTGATTCTCAGCACAAACTTAAACGGATTACCGGACCATGTTGAAGGCTTCCCAGCAGTTGGCCATTATTCCAACAACAATCAAATGGCCGGCTGGAGATTTCTTACCATCTTTCTTTCTTTCTTCCCCTTTATTTCTTCGCCTTTCCTCACAAGTCAATGACTGCTTAATTTAATTTGGCCACAAATCAATGGCCACATGTATCGTTTATTTTTTTTTATCTGGGATCTTTGGGGAACACTTCTCCGCTTGACCCCTGTGAAAGCAATTTCGTTATGGGCTATTCTGTTGTCGGCCAATCAATCATGTGCGGGAATTCTTGGCTGGCATCTCTAGCCTCTTATGTATAGCATCTTCTTTGCCGGCTGCGAAAGTATCAAATGTTTTTGTCCAGCAACCCGCTTCATTAGCTCTCTTGGCAACTTTCATGTAGTTTCTGGTTACATAATGAATCCATTAAGAGTGCCAAAAATACTTTCTAGCTAAAAACAAGAAAGAAAAAAAAACACTTGAGACGAAAACAAACTCATCATGTCTGACCTTAACAGCCAAATTGGCCAAATGAATTTGCAAGTTTCAGAGACAGGAAAATGATGCTTAAACAAGCTGAAGCTATTAGCTTTTGCAGCTAATATTTGAAGTCTCGTGACGCACATTTGCTGCAGTTTGAACTCGGCTCGAACAATGCAATCAGTAGTCAGAGACGGGTTTAACGAACTGCCAACTATTTGCACTCCAGAGTCGCGTCTCGAGCGAAGTAAAATAGCTGCTAACGACCTCTTGACAAGGCACACAGCGTCACACAGGCCTCCTCCCTGCCCCATCTCCAGCTCTAGGCCCAGGTGCAATTGCATTAGAATCATTTACATTCGCCGATTCAATTAATATGCAACTAGCGTTCACTCACCGCGCTCAAAGCGATTGTCATCATCAAAATTCTTTATTGATTGCCCAGCGTCGTGTCGCGCCGTGTAGCTTCGCTCTTTCCCCTCGTAAAACTACAATAATTCATGACGTTGACTTTCATTCATAAAGACCGTAGTTGTAGTTGTCGGTAGTTGAATATGCAGCGAATGTTGTCATTAAACTATGCATATATTTCCCTGCCTAGCCCCCAGTCGGAGGAAAGTTCTTTAGAAAGTTTCATGAAACGAGTTTTCCGCTTGTCAATCATAAACTTGTACTGGAGACCCATCGGTGATTAATGGTGGGGAAAATGCCGAGGTACTTCTTCATACATAAAGTAACTAGTTTTCTAGTTAAATTTATACAAGCTGTATTTGAAATATGTTTATTTTTAGAGAAATGGTATAATGTATACCTTTGGAAGCATCTTTGGGTGTTGCTCAACACTTTTCTGGCAACATTTGCTTAGCAACATTTTCATATGCAGTTTTTTACATATTTTAACAATTTTAAGAGTGTTTTAATTAATTTAAACGCATTTTCCGTTTCGAATTTGAAACAAAAAAAATAATCAAAATTCTTGGAGACCTTTCTATGTACATAAGTTATTAAATTAAAATAAAATCAACAAACTAATGCATAAATCCACCAGAAGTCTATGAATCACTCTTATCAATTAAATATTCACATATATTTTTAGCCTACATGATAAATTCACATGCAAACCATCTACGAGAATCAGTGACTTTAAGCAAATGGCGTCATCTTTTTGGAATAATACCAATTGTGTGTGTGGCGGCGTGTGTGTGGGCAGAGAGTCAATGTCATCGGTTGAGCACAAAAATCTCAGAAAAAGAAGCCACCTTTGTTGTGGGAATTAAAAACACTAATAGAGTTGGCAGCACAATAATGATTATTGAACTCTATAATAAGTAAACAAACCGATTTATTATAATTATTTTCAACACATCTTTTTTCAAAACCAAATATTTAAACCGAAAAAATTATTGTATATTTTGCTTTCGAATGCGATTCTCCGGCTAAATGTCAATCGGGCAGCGGAGTTATTGAACCCAACGGATCGGTTCGGATATATACTTTTATAAGCGGAAAATGTCTGCTTATAATTGAATATCGCTTCGCATTGCGGACAATTGTGAAAGTTCAACGAATCTGAAATTTAAATCCGCGATCGATTGGCATTCGCATTGAACTTGGCTGGATGGTATTAAGAAATAATCATCAATTGACCGTATTTAAATGATTTGCAATAGCTTAAAGCCAGGTCTTGCCCTGGCTGCTGCCAATTTTAAATTTTTTGTGAAAGTTGCTGCACATTGCTGCGTGTGTGAGGATGGAAAAATGTATTATTTTCAAGCGAAAAGTGAATGCTGATGGCTGAAAATATTTGCCAGACTGGACGCTCAAATTTTCCCAATTCCTGAGGCGCGCGCCGAAACGTTAACTGTAAAAGATCAGGGAAATTATCATGCTGGCAAATCAGCAAAGTCAACACGCACACACAGAGACCGCTAAAGGGGAAAAATAATAATAATAATACACAGACATGATGACTTTATTTTATGGCATCAAGTGGCATCCACCGTTCCTCCGTTCTGTTTACCAAAGTCCAGCAACGAAAACAGGCTATCCGCAGGCTGTGAGTGTGCAGGATATTCGAGCACCACTTGGCCACCACTCGACGACTGGGCTCCTCCGCCAGCTGCAGTCTCAGCCTCAGCCTCGGCCTCGGCCTTAGCTCATCGCTGTGGGCCGTTAATTGTCCGTCGCATAAAGGAACTCAACTCAGCTTTCTTGATCTGTCAGCGTTATTTGGCCAGAATTGTTCCGAGAACACCGACAGGCCGACCAAGAGAGAGATGCCGTTTAAGTGTTTTAATTTGACGTGGCCCATAAAAGAATGCCTTGTAATTGCTGCTTTCTTCTGCCTGTTTTTTTACGATTTTTATTCGGTAATTGGTTAAAGGAGTATCTTCGTGAGAGCTGCGATTTTTTGGGAAGAAAAACATTTTTGAGGACTTTTAAAATGTTTCTCATTTCAGTGAAAAGAGTTTGGGGTTTTTAAGATTATAAATAAGGAAAATTTTTACTGTAATCTTAATTTTTCCAGTGATAACATTTATTTGTTATTTATATAAAGAACATATTTGTTTGATTAGCAATAGGAACTAGTCTTATTTAACTTTGAGTGTATTTATTTTAAAACAAACATTTTCTCATGCTTCATCACAATTATCTGCACCTCTAAAATTAATAAGAAGAATTGTAATTTCCTGTTCTTTTCAGTTTAAAAATCATTATAGAATATATTTATTTTATACATCTTAAAAACAATATGATAAAGAATATTTAAACTAAGAAGTTATTTGTTTTAATGGCAAACAAATCAAGTCTTGTTATTTTTAAATCCCTCTTAACAACTTCTTCCTCTGTTAAGCCTAACCTTTATGCCTAAAAATAACTTGCACCTAAAACTATATTGCGGACAGGCATATCCGTGAGGATCATACAGTTAATCTCTGAGACCATAAATGACACTCAGAATGCAATTCACGTAATTACTCGCCACTCGAAAGCCAAACTAGAACACGTCTGTTGAATGTACGTGCTCCGCCTGAAGAGCTTTTGTCCGGCCTATATGTACTACATATATGTTCTATATAGCAACAGAGATTTCTGGGCTTGTTTTTTGTGTCCCAGACAGTGGCCCTTTGTTGGCCATAAATAACAATACTTTGGGCTGGCATAGCACCACGACATGTGTGTGTGTTTGAGCACAAAAGAAAATGCAGCTCAATAAACTGGCATATACTGAGACACCAGAGACTTGTACAATTTAACGGCTTTTGTTGCATAAATCGGGCTGCAGCAGCGACAACATTTGTTATGCGATTGCAATCTGCAAGATACATATATATACGTTTGTAGCTGGCTAAAAAATGGCGTCGATCGTTGACAATATTGTCGGCGTTTCCAGCCAAGATTGCGCAAAAGCAAAAAGGCGATGAATATTTATGGCCAGCCCTTGCAGCATCCAAACAGATGGATTGAGATTCCGGCAGGCAGTCAGTCTGGCAGTCACTCAGCCAATATAGCTGTCGATCAGTCATCCATTTGCTTAGTTTCTGCAAAAAGAAAGCAGAGACCCACAACGACAGCAACAACAACAAAAAAAGACCCCACAATTATAGAGACTAATAACGAAGACAGCTAAAAATGTGTGACAACAGGTTAGCGAACCTCGCACATTTGCATGGAGAAAGAAAGAGCCAGCGGCAGGGCTCAGAGCGGGAGAGAGATTACTTTCTTGCCGCTACACGCTTCGTAACCCCTGAAAGCCCCAGAGTCCCCAAGCCCCCAAGTCCCCGAGCCCCCCCATAGATGCTTATTATGCAACCCAGGTTTTTTCATCAACTTGACAAACCGAGCCGTGAAAAAACAAAGACTTCAATCGAAATACTCTAACAGCTGAGGGGTAAATACGTTTAAAAAGCGTTAAGAGCTTGAAACAATAGAAAGCTAATGGAAATGATAATGAATATGTAGATCTACACGAATACAAGGGGGAAATATAAAGGGTCTGTTATTATATTTTAATTGTATTTTGAATTCTTGATATATTAAGGTAAACAAAACAAAATTAACTAGCCAGCAGTAGCCTCAATAATAAAATATCAACTTTAAAGAGAAAGAAATAAAACATTTGTAATTCAACCAGAAATTGTACTTCTATAGATTATATTTACTTACTTTTTTATAACATTAATAAACCCATAACCCACTATTATGATCAACCTATCACTTACAACCGCTGATAGATTGACACCTCGTGTATCACATTTCGGAAAAGGGTATTCCACACCTCAACCTTTGGCTGTTATTTCCCCCCCTTTAACTTACAGGTGATTTCTTCATTATTTACTTTTATTGTTCGCGTTGTCAACGTGTCTTGGATGGTATCTCTCTCACGGGGTCTGGGCTGATTCACAGTCTAAATACCTTTGGCGGGATCTCGATTCCCCCATCTGCGATGCGTAGCTCGCACAACCTGATCGTCATAACAAGCAATATCAATAAAAATTGCATGTTTTACATATAAAAGAACACAAGTTCTTAAGCTCCTGCCACATAGAGACCGGCTTGGGGAATACAGGAAGGCTGACTGCATTGGTTTTTAGCATTTTCGAACCACTCTGCAGGCGGGATGACTGGTAAAAAGGTAGTCCAGGTCATAAACAATAAGTAACCCAGGGAAATAAGCAAAAGGTGCGTTGAACTCCACAACAGGGATGCCATGATGGTGTTTGCTTTGCAATTTTTTGGGTTTTGGCTTTGGATTTGGGTTTTTTTCCGGGACAGCCGCCTGTCAGCACAAAAAGTGTTGTGGAGTTTTGATGTGTTTGCTGTTCTTTCACCGTTATACGGCGGCCAGGCCTCAGATCTCCCTGAACACAAAATATATTTAAGCTGTAATATTACGTATTTGGTTTATTAACGCGAATATTCACACAACCCTTTATGACTTCATCTCAATGTTCTGTTGCAGAGGACAGAGACCCCGAGAACAGCACACAAGATGGTGTCGCGCCGAAAAATTCTATCACGTTCCCGCGACGATCTTAATCTTGACCAGACATTTACCCAGCAGGAGGAGGAGGAGGATGTCTGGTATCAGAAGGATAAGCTATACAAGGTGAGTGTGTGCTACAAGAAAGTATAAAGCATTATGAGTAATGAATTTCATTATGTCTAAGAGTTGAATATAAAATTAAAAGTAAATTAAATATAAAATTACAAACTTTACAAAATAAAGAGTAATGAATTATTTATTATAATAACTAATATATTAGCTCAATATCTAGTAACTAGAACTTAAAGATCTCATAAATAACCTATTATTTTAACTAAGCTAGCACTAGTAACTTCCTTTTGATAAATAACTTATAATTATAGTACCATAATGAGCATTTATTAACTTAAATACTTTTTTAATCTTTGCGGTTAATGTTAAACCCAGAAAAAAACAATCTTTAGAGCCACAAATCATATTAATGCTCATACTAAAATCGAATTACTTAACAAATATCTTAATAACTTTATTAATTAGTTTAGATAAATGATTTTTCACTTAAAGAGCTCAAAAGAGAACCGCTGGGGTAACATTTAAGTTGCAACCAAAAAAAGAGAGCTTAAGAAGTACCGCCGAGAACGGGCGGCCCTGGCCCATCGACCATCGCCTGCTGACTTCCGCTTGGCCTGAGGCTTCTCGACTTCTCAACTTCCCCGCTTCTCAGACTTCTCCGACTTATCCGACTTCCCTGCCGCTCGTCTTCTATGATTTGTGGCCATTTTCCTGTCGCTCATTCTCAGCACGTGCGGTGTGGAGTCCACCGCATTGAGGTCAGCATGAGACGCACTAACGCCAAGGCTTTGGTTTCTGTTTTGTTTTTTTCAGTTTTTTTTAGGTTTTAGGTTTTTTTGGTTTCTGGTGTTTGTTGTATTGACCAATTGCATTAATTACCGTTAGGCCATCGCATTGCGTTGTGCATTTTTAATTTGCCAAAGGGGCCCACTACTAGCCACTAAAATAGGAGAAGAGACGAGGGCCAAAAGCGTAAGCCATACGCCGTATGCCTCACGCCGTGCCAATGGCCAAAAGGCAGTAATGGCAGCCAGGCAGTGGGCCATAAAAGCGTTATGGGTTACCCTAATGTTTGGACAAGCCCAGCACGAGCTCTTCGCTGCTTTGTGGCTCGTTTCGATCGGATTTCGCTCACCCATCTTCGATTACAATACAATATACTATATACTATATATTGTATAAATATGTGCCTTGTTTATGTGTGGGAATTCCATTGATGATGCTGCCAACCCTTTAGCTTTTGGCTTTTTATAAAGGCGTGCTAACAGTTTTTTTTTAACTTTTCGGTTGGGTGTGTATGGTTTTTATAGGTTGCTTTGGACGTAAAATATAATGCAATTCAGCTGCGTTGGCCTGCGAGCTCTTTTAACTGTAGTTTTAGGGTAATTTCAACCTTTGAACTGTGCGGAGCAGTTAGCTTTTTGGGGTGAGAAATGGTAGGTATACATAAGTATACACATTTGTGTGACTGTTAAGACACTGCAAGGTAAAATTAGAGGCTAAATTTAAGGTGAAAATATATGTGGAAATAATTTTAAAAAAGCATAGAATGTTATTAAAACTTTTAAGAGATGTTTAAGAGACATTTTAGTTAGTAGATTAATATATATTGTTTTAAGTTTAATTGTCTTAAAGTATTTTCTCGTAGTTTAATCATTTTATTTTTTAAATAAATACATTTTATAATTACTCTTAACTTTAATATGTATATATTTGCAAATATTTATTAAATATAATTATTGTAAAGCTATTTTAGGGAATTCAACAAATTGTTTCCTGTTACTTTAACTTTTCTCGCTTAAAAACGCACATTCCAAATCTAAATTTAAGCTTAAATTCAATTCCAAATTTTTAAGCTTCATTTTCAACCATTTTCAAGCCAGCTTACCAAAGTCTTTTGACCATTTTAATTCATTTTTGGCAAGCTGCCCACACACACAACGGGGTAACTGCAGCCCATTCGGCCGCCACGGGCAGAGCAAGAAAGAGCCATCAAACGCTGGCCATTAAATTGATGCCTTATTTCTAATGGAGATTTGCATAAATTGCGTTCACATCAGCGATTCAGCGATTCAAAGGCCTCGCCCAAAGTGAAAAGCGTGCAGCGGCGGCAGCAGCAGCAACAACAAGTCCCTCTTTCCGTCTTGGGGTATGTTGCAATTAGCGTGAGCGTGGCATCTATATAATTCCGTTTAGTCTGGGCTTCACACAAAGGCGTCCACAGAAAAACTGTATTTCCCATGATGGAAACGGCAACAAATTATGTCTGAATTTTCCTTTTGTCGTTTGTCGCGGAGGAGGTTCGGGGAATTGTATCTCTGTTTCTTTTTTTTCTAGCCCTTTTGATTTCGACTTGTTTGGCTGCTGGGGGCGCTTATTGGGCAATTTCAGTAGTTGTTGTTGTTGTTGTTGTTGTGCTATTTTCAATATTGTTTACAAATTTATTATCTGGGAACGGAATGGAGAGCACCTACAACAAGAGCAAAAATTGACTTGAAAACAAAAGACTTGGGCAACGAACTTGCATGCATCGAACTAGAATATTGGCGTAACGGTTAAGCAAACGCAAGACACACACACAAAGCCAAACGAAAACGACAACTTTTCACAGTCGTTTTTCGTGAAAATGAAAGTTTTTCTGGCTGGTCCACTGGAGTTTTCGCTTTTCTTTCCACTTCCATGCACACAGCAGGCTTTTCCTCTCCAGCCTTTTTTTTTGCTCTTTCCTTTGTTTTCCTTCTCCCCGGTATAGGTTTTTTTCTTGTGCCTTGCAACGGCTGTTTTGGCACCCGTTCACCTGGTTTCGGTTTCGCTTTTGGCCCGGCCCGAGCAACAGGATTCGGCGTTGGCGCGAAATAAGCAGGAAAAACCACTAAAACGAGACAGACACAGGGAGCGTGTGTGTGTGTGTGTGTGTGTAAGCCCAAAAATTATACGACAAAGTCAATGGAAATTTTCCTTTTTCGCTTGCTGCGTCGCAAACACTTCATCAATGTCCAGGATCAATTGAATTTCCTGCTCACATCTTGATTGATTTACCATTTGGCGGAAGAGCTGTGCATGCCCTGGGCTATTATTATTATCATATGAAAAGACTGCTTTGTAGGCATCAAATTTGCATAAATTATAAAAGGTCTGGGCACCTCGGAGTTACCTGGGTCTCTTGGGATTCGATCTGGGTTATTTAAACAAATTGAAAATGAACATATCAATAAACTTTGGACGTCTTTGACGGGGGCTGCTGCAACCTGTCACAAGTTGGACTTATCAAGACCGTAATAATTCGCGGCGATTGTATCTATTAGTCTTGGCCAGACACAAAGCGACTCGCCGCCGACGACGCCGATGCCACCGATTGCCGCCGGATCCCAAATAAAAATCATTTTATTAAATGTCAACTCTGAGCGTTGGGAGCATCTGTTGCAGCGTTCCTTTGGCTAGTGAAGTGAAGTGAAGTGAAGTGGAGCTCTCGGCCCGGAATCGTGACTGCAAAAGTTCAACAGCATTTTACACGAACAAGCGCAGAGCCGCAGAGATGATTCTGTGCGGCACATCTTCTCCGAACTGCACGTGTTGCAAGCTCCATTAGGAGTTTCTTGCAACAGAATAATAGACTTTAATTGCGCCCACAGAACTGCGGTTTCTCTGACGTCACATGACCGTCTGGCTCGCATTTTTGTGGCCAAAAAAAAAAATCAAGCCAAGATCCGTATATTTCATGTTTCTGATTTAATGTTGTTCATATGCTAATGGCCACTACACACACTCGCACACACCGAACCCGTTCCGAAACTCGTTCGAATTGTGAGCTAATTTCCATGCACAAATCAGATTACGTATACGCCGGGGAGAACACGCGCTTGTGGTGTGGCTGCCACTGCTGTTGCTGCTGCTGCTGCTGCTCGTAACTTCTGTTGCAACTCGGGCACTAATTAAAAGTTAGCTGCTGCAAACCAAAACACCAAAAAACTTAAGTTAAACTCGGTGAACTTCGGCATTTTGAGGTCGTCTCTGCACGGCCTAGAAATATGAGTTGGGAAGCAACCACAACAACATCAAGTTGTAACCAGTTTGTCGACACTTGAGCCTACAAGATTCTTCTGCCGGCCAAGTGAAACCTGAAGTGAATCTGCCCAAAGAATCCGAATACGTTGGCATGAAATCAAAAGTGCTTCCAACTCCCAGACTCTCGATCTCTAGCGGGGCCCCGACGCGAGTGCGCAAACGCAAACGCAAAGGCAGAGCATCTGAAAAGGTTAACAAGTTTTACTACATGATTTATTTGCATTTTTAATGTGTGTGCCTGCCTGATCATGAGGCTGCTGCCTCTGATGCTGATTTTGAATGAGTGAGCTCTGTGAGCTCTGTGAGCTGCTGCCTAGACGAGTTTTGCCCAAATTGCTGGTAGAATTGTGGCCAAAAAGCAAGCCAAGCCAAGCTAAGCTAACATTTCTGAAGCCTGCTCACTCTTTGTTGTTCATATTTCTTGTAGCCTTTTTTTTTTTGGTTGTTGTATTTTTCATATTTCTTATTTTTATTATAACCCAAAAAAGTGGCTAAAATTGTGGGCATGTTGGTTACTGGGCTAATGGCTTTGTTTATGACGTTCTTTGTTCGGGTTAATTGAGCCAGCACAACGGTGCTCAGAGGAGGGAAAATGCCCAGCTGTTATGTTTTTGGGGTTTTCTTTGAATATTCATATAGGTGTGTGTACATATGAGCATATAGTACGTTTCAGCTGTGTAAACTGGGCTGAGGTTATAGTGGAAAACAATGCCAAGATCCTCTTGGCTTAATTTGATTTATAAAGACTTTAAATTCAGCAGAAATAAGTGTGGAAGCTAAAAGTTCACCCTTAAGCTGACTTCATTGCCATTTTTCTTTATATTTTGATAAATTATTATATATTTTAAATTTTTGTTCATAATTTTTAATTTTAAATGTTCCTAAAATAAGTGTAATTATGTATATAAAACGGAGAAAGTTGTTGTAACAGGAATGCCCCCTAGATTTTTGAGTCTATATCAGAAGAGGTCTAGACAGGAGTAGAAAAGGTGCTCCTTCGTTGGGATAATGTTGAATTGAACTATTCGTTAATTAATAAAATAGAGAATTTGTATTTCCTTTCTTTCCTGCGATTCCCTTAAAAGAAAGTAAAATTAAGTACATTAATTTTTAACAAGCATTTCCTAGCTTTTACTCTACTTTTCAGTTAGCTAAGAGTTACTTGAACATAACTCCAAATTGAAATGCTGTCTAAGTAATCGATTGATAGCCCTGGAATTTAGTTACTGAAATCGCATATGTTTTGCACTTAGTGCAAGCCGGTTTATATAAGTCAGAAATGTAAAATATTTTCAGAGTGCACTTGGGCATGACGCAAGCCATGAGCAGAGCAGAGCGGCGAGGGGCGTGCTCGGAGCTGCAATCAAAAGCCTTGCAGCACTTCAAATATCCAAGCATATAGCTTTATGCAGTGCATATTGTGTTGGCCATAAAAGAGACTTCAAGCAGAGCAGAGCAGCGCCAAGCTCAAATGCGAGATATCGTTGTCTTTAATTTTATATGTCTTACTGCACCACGAATCGGCAAGCTAAGGCCTGGTCTCTCTCTCTGGGCTGTGAGCACTGAGCACTGTCTGTGTTCGTGTCAGCATTTGCTCCGATTTGATTTTAACTTTTATTTAACAAACTGCAAGACACACAGCACACAGGCTCAAACGCAAACACAGACTGACGCTTGTAATGGTCACAAAAAGCAGCAACAAAAAGAAGTAAAAGTAAAAGAGTGAAAAAAAAAACTTAAGACTTAAAACGCAAGCAAGCGCCCAACAAGGCCGTTCACTTTGGCACAAACACACACCGAGAGACACGGACTTAGACTCGGTCGACTTGGAGAGTGATCACGATGGAAAGTGAAAATTGCTAGCATTAGCCGTGGAGCAGTCGTTATGTTTTTCTTTCGTCTTTTTCCAGATGCCCCGAAAACAAGTTACGAATCTCATAGGATCAAATCGATTGATTTTCGGCGAATTTGCTGCACATTTTTGTGCCCGACTTAATGGGTTTTGAAAGGATCGTTAGGTTAGTGTTAGGCAACTGGTAATGATAGGATCACCAATTGGGAATCGGGATATAACTTTCATTTAAAAATATTGCCTGTTAATTGATGTGGTAGGAATTTAACGAGGTCTAAGTAACAATTATTGGATTTTTGATATCAAAGCTAAGAGATTTGTTCGATTTAAGCATGGAAATATATGAAAATCTTTAATACGTTTCGAGCTCCAAATTTTAAAGTTCGATTTTCGCTTTCTATAATATTTATTTAAAACCAATTTAATTTTTTCTTAAAAATATTTAAATTAATGTTAAGTTCCATGTATTATTGTTAACGTTGTTAAATAAGTTACAATATATAATCATTCTCAAATAGGTGTATTTAATTTTGAAATAAATAATCATTAAAAATGGTAAAAATTATAAAGTTTACCTTAGTTTCTAACCTTTAATCCCTTTTACTTAAATTCTTATAAACCCTCAATTGCTCTCCTTCAGGAACACATTCAGGAAGTGCTGGACAAGTGGACCCAAATCGACGATGAAATCTGGGCCAAAGTGATCGTCTTTGAGCGGAATCGGCGCGTGGCAAAGGCATACGCACGTGCTCCGGTGCTGACCATTAATGGATCCGACGATGGCTTCGACGGCATGAGGTGAGTTGTAGCTCCAATCCCTTGTACCATCCCTTGGACCATCCCTTGAGTATCTGTTGACCATCCATAATTACCGGTCACTACTTGCTCAGCAAATAAACAAACAAAGTGGCGCTGAGGCAGCAAAAGCCCAGCAAAACACATTAAACACGGGCAAACAAAGTGCCTTTGAACTTTGCTAAAACAAAACACAACAAAATGAGACACAAAAAA
>VNJS01004905.1:0-27885 GCA_008042575.1 Drosophila watanabei
CCAGCTAGGCCTTAGCGCTACGCTGGGTGTATAAATGCTTTTCCGGTCGTTAGTTACGGCTACTTGCTCTCACTTTTGTAAAATCAAGTTAAATTTGGGAATACTTTCTCCCAGCACAACTTCACCCTCTGACGAAACGATTGGAAAAGAAAGATCTAGACGCCAAAAAAGTGGCGGTAACCCCTAGGAACAAGGGAGATAGAGCCAGGGAAAGTTGACAGAAAGGTCTGTTGCTCTCCTTGCTGCTTTCCTTTTGCCCCAATCACGTTCGCAGGCGACTCATAGATGGCGCTAACGTCACTCTACATGTATTTAACTACAAGCGCTACACGAAAGGCAGAAGAAAATGAATTCAAATATATACAAATATAGACAACTGCTAAAACAACACAAATAACAAAAAGTGTTGCTAATAAAAATATATATGTTGCAGAACTTCAACGTACACGGAGACTTTATTTTCTAATAACTCCCACTCACATTTCACTTAAATTTATCAATAATGTGTGTACTCTATGAGGTCGAAAATACCACATTCTGTCTTGTACAAATATTTTCAGTTGACATTAAGTCATAATATTCATAATAAGGTTTTCTAATCGCCGTATTTACCCTTTTGCAAATTTAAATTTCGAAATGTAATATATTTTTTTTACTTTATCCTTTTTGTAGATTTCATTTTACGATTTTCGTTTATTTTTATACATAACATGTTCATTATCTTGACTCAAATATTAGCTTATCCCTAAATTATTTGTACACTGATAAAAAATAAAAATCTTCTTTCAAGAATTTGTGCATTCTTAAAATAAAATCTTATTATAAGACCAAAAGTTCTAAAAATAAGATTTTCTAGGGTTTATTCAAGCACAAAAAAAAATTGATTTAAGATTTTCCACATTCTTAGAAAATGAGCTTAAACTAATACCAAATATTCTCAAAAGAATACGCAATAATCTTAAAAGAATACCAAAAACGATTTATTTCAAGAAATAAAAATCTTAAATGAAGATTTTTCTAATTCTTAAAATTCCAACGATTGTGCTACTACTGTTGTCTCATTTTTTCGTACACAAAAATGACTCATAATGCCATCACGCTCTGCATATTCGGCACATGTTTCTCACCATGATATAATAAATGCAAGGTAGTCTTCCTGGAAAATAATGACACAAAAGCCCAACCAAAGACAAACTTGCACTTAGTAAGCCATGACGTTAGACGCGTGCCATTGACGTGCTTCACATTTGTAAATTGTGATTCGAAGGGTGAGCGTCTAATTGTGTTTGCGATGGATTTTGAATTCTGTGACGATATAGACCTCTATGCCGATGACAATTAAACAATCTTTTAAAAGAGTTTGATTTGGAGTGGGTTGGTGAGTATTAAAGTGACGCTTTGCTCGTGTATCCATAGAAAGATACCTAAAAATTTTATTTATTTAATATTTATATTTAATTATGTATTCATTTTTTTACATCTGTATTTAGAAGCCGAAGTTACATATGAGAGCCTAAGGTACTTGATGAACGACGATTTACAGGAGGCTATTCCTCCATTGGAGTTAAGAGTGCTCTTTTGGGAAAAACTAATGGAATGGAACAATAACAACGGCAGAATATTTCTTAGAAACAAATGGCTATAAGTTAAAATTAAATTTATAAAATAAGATATTAAAATTTAAACTTAAACAATAAGGTATTAAAATGTAAGCTTAGCAATAAGATATTATGTAAATTAAAACAACAAAAAAATATATTCATAAAAAATAAAATAATAAGAAAATATAATCTTAGTAAAAGAATTTTATTCTTAATTTGAGAACAATCCTTTTTTATTCTTGATTTAAGCTTGATTGTGGTAATTTTTTGAAATTTTTTTGTCTCAATTTAAGACCATATCATTCTTATTCCAAACTCATTTATGGATTGAAATAAGTTTTACAAAATCGCGAAATAAGAATGCAAAAATTCTTGAATAAAGAACAAAAATCTTAAAAGAAGACCAAAATATGCTTACGCTACTTTCGTGACCGAATGGTCACAATTTTATGACCAAAATTCTTGTTTTTTTTTATCAGTGTAGAAAATAAAAAATTTCCACACTTTACTAAAACAGTTTAACAGTAGCGACCAAAGTAATTGGAAAGAATTAAGCTACATCTAAAAAAAGAATATATCAAGTCTTTAATAGGCCGATTCGATTATTTTTGTCTGTATTATTTACAATTACATTTATTACAATTTTTAAAGTATGTCTTAAAGCAATTAAGTTTTTAATAGTTCGTCATACTCTGTTGATCACATTTATCTTTAAAGTATACAAAAAAAAAAAAACATATTCAAAAAGTGTATATTTGATATTAAATTAAATTTTATAAATTCGAATCCTTGTGGGAATCCGGTTTAATATTGGAATATTCATAAATATATCAAATGAAATAGTAGTACCTCAAAATGACTCTAAATTTAATTTTTTATATCTAAACAACAATGTTATCAAGATTATAAATATATCTGCATGTATAGTTCTACAATATTTGATATTATTCTGCAAATTAAGACTTCGAAGTATTTTAAATTATTATATTCGATATTATCTTGTCGCGGAAACTTACGTATTGCGGGGCGTACTCCATGGTTTCATCATCGTCGTCGGCGACCACAACAGGTGCCCCGCCCCTCACAGCTTCGGTGGACAGGGGGCGGCTACCCAGGCAGATGAGGGCGAGCAGGATGGCCAGGAGAAGGGGCGGCGGCGACGGCTGCGGCGGTAGGCGGCTCGTTATCTGCAAAAAGGCATTTAAGCAGAATATGAATGCGCTTTTATCAGCGGAGCGCTTAATAAACGGAGCGATAAAACGAGTTAAGCCAGCATACCGAGCAGTTAATAAATTGCCAACAAAATTATTACGCGAGCCCAATAGGAAATAAAAAGCGCAAAAAGCGGGAGACACAAAAATTAATTGGACACCGAACGGAGAAGCGTGTCGGGGGACTGGCTGGACTGGGGCTGGGACGTGAAACCCGATCCCAGACCATGTCATACAGCGTTGTGACAGTTGTCAAATGGTAATGGCAAAATACACCTTGCCGTCCGAGATCCGAAAAGAAAAACGCCAAACATCGGCGCTCCGAAATTAGGCAGACAGACAGACACCGGGCACATTTGTAGCGAGCATATGACAGCAAATGCCTGTCCGGCGAAAACTTTTGGAGATTGATGGCTTTGCTTAAGACCAGTAGCCCAAGTTTGCCACTACCCTGCCCCGATTTCGATTTTGATTTCGATTTCGGCTTCGAGATGGAAACGGGTCTGGCAGGATGGCGCGTACTCGCAGCGTACAATTCAATTTTCCCAATTGCCTCGCATTTGTTTCTTTGCAAATTGCCAAACATTTTTTGGACATTTTCGATTTTCGGCTGGGAGTTACGAGATCGGCCCAGACTCGCCCCAATTGGCATGTGTCTCTGCTTTGGGAAGCTTTCAGTTTAGCTCTGACTCTTTGCCCGGTTTAATTAGCCCGATCACTATGGCCACTGCCACAAAGGCCCAACAGACAAGCCGGTCAAGAAAATAATTGAATTTGAATTTGGCACAGTTAGAGCAAAGTTAAATATTTGTAGATTCTAAGAATAATATTATGATTGCCTTCATATAAGAAAAATCCAAGCTGATATCGTGGAAATATATATTGCTTTCTTTTAAACAAAATTTATTTCGATCATTTTTTCTATCCTCCGAGGAATGTTCGTGGAAAACAAAAAGAAGGATGATTTACTTTTTAAAATACCTCAAAATTTGTAAAAATGTATTTCTAGACTAAAGCCTTTTAGGAAACAACACTAGTAACAGAATACTTAGTCTGCCTCTGTGATTTAAGCCTATTAAGATTACTTCATTACATTAGATCTTATGAGGTCATATCTATCTGAATATTGAAAATATTATGGTAACAAAGCTAAAAGAATCTTTATGTATATTCATTTCTTTTGTAATTTTGCATGGGACTAGTCGTATCAATATTTATTATCTTTCAAATCGATTAATGATGATTTTTCTACATGTTTTGTTTTTTTTTTTGGTTTTGTGGTTTAGTATATTTGGTTAAATACACAGTTCTTCAGTAAGATTTCTTATTTACTTATATGAATTCTAAACATTAACTAATCCCATAATTTGTGTATAAATTTTACTTTTAATTGCTCAATGTTCAAATGGTGAATTTGCATTTGTGGACTTTTGCACGACTTTCACTCAAAGTGAAAGTTTTGTTTTCATAACTTTCGCTCATGATTGCAAACTGCCAAAAAGTGCAGGTCGATGCGAAATAAAAGTCTGCTTTGAGCTATTTTAGTTCAAACACTTACATAGAACCGCATGGTGGATTTCAACTTATTTAAATTTTGCTACGAAAAACACGTCACTGATCACTGATCACTGGAAAAACGCGCTGCAAACGCTCCTCCTCGAACCGCTGCTGTTGTCTCAATGTCAAGGACAAAAACGTAATTAAAGCGTTGGCGAGGCATTGCAAAAGTATTTATAGATGAAGACGAAGACCGGCACACAGAGCTCAGCTTCGGTTTCGTTTTCCCGGCAACGAGATTTTCCGGCTTCACCGGTTCCACTTCCACTTCCAGTCCCCAGCGGCCACATCCAGCCATCCGAGAGACGCAACCAACTGCGATGAGCACCGCATTGCAGATTGCCCACCGAAGATTGCGGAGTGCGGATCGCAGCTGGGCTGCTTTGTCGCTTCCTAAGCGCGGTCTAATTGACAATTACTCGCGGCTCGGAGAGCTCTCCGCCTGGCCACTGATACCGCCTCGGTATCTGGCTATATATCCAGGCAGCGCCAACTGCCCGATTTGGACAGACCGACTTTTGGTTTCAGGCGCCGCCACTGTTGCCACTATTGCCACTGCAGCCGGGCGGCAAGTAAAAGTAGTCGGCGACGCGACGCGACGCTCCGTTGCAGCTGTCTAATGGCATTATAAAATTTATATCTGCCAGCATTACGTTTCGACTTTACATAAATTAATGGCGATTTGCTCTACGAATGTGTCGTGTCTCCACTTTGCCAGTTAATCCTAGTAATCCGTATTAAAATCAAGTGGTGCGGACCACCACAGGCATCGGTGGTGCAAATTATGCAGCTTGGGAAAATTTCCCAGAGGCTTACGATTTGTGGCAGCAAAAACCATAATATACTTAGAATTGCTGTAAAGTCTTAAAAATAAAGATTTTCACATAGTTTTCAATAAATTTTTTCAAAAGTGACGAAGATTTTGAAAAATTTCATTGCAAAGTTGTAAAAGTTGTCTTAAAACGTCTTAAAACGCCTGGTATTTCCAGGAATGCCTAGAACAACAAATTAATTAAGCCTGTTTCTGTCTTCCTTAGCGGAAATCTTACTCAGGAAACTTTTCTACCGATCTAACTTTAACATTTTTAACTTTTTGCGAATTTTTAGGTACACTCTTCATATTAACTTTGGCTTTGCTGAAGTTGGGCATGTATATATTATATGTTAGGTATACTATTTTTGGTCTTATGCCTCATATGTAAGAATATTTTATGTTTGTCAAATAAATAAACAAATAAAAAAAATATTCAAGCAAGAACAACTTGCTTTTTCAACTAGAACTTCATTCCCTTGGACATCACTTGTTCAGAGTGAATTAAGTTATGCTTATGTATTTTAATATAAATACAATTTAAGATAGGTGAAATACTATATTCGTTTGCTTTTGTCAGGTAAATATGTTGCATCCTTAAGTATTATTTTCATGTCGTTTTCGTCCAGTCAGTCCAAATCAGAGGTCCTGAATCAGTGCAGTTGCTTCACGCTCACGTAGCTGCTGGCATGCCCATGGCCGCCGTGTCCATAGCCTCCGTAGTGGGCCACATCGATGGGACCATATCCGTAGTTGGCTCCGTAGACATCGCCGTGTCCGAAACTCTTGTGGTAGATCTGGGGGTGGTGGGCATGTCCCAGCTTCTTCACCACTGCGTTGAAGCCGTTGTGGTCGTCGGCGGTGTACTCCACAACTCGAGTAGTGCCATCGGACTCCTTGAGGGAGTAGCTGCCCTTGACCTTGTCGCCATCCCGGGTCTCCCACTGGCTCTTATGGTCTCCGGTATGGGCATCCTTGACGCCGTAGTCGAATTGGTACTTGGGATAGTGGTAGGCCTCGTGCTTATCGTAGCCATGACCGTAACCCGCATATACCTGACTCGGATAACCGTGTCCGTAGATTCCGCCGTAGGTACTGATCACATCGTGGTCGTATCCATAACCATGGCTTTTATGGATGGGCTCTTCGTGTTTGACCACAGAACTGTAGCTAGTTGCGTGTCCTCCATGGGGGGCCGCCACACTGACGCCCACTAACACGGCAAATAAGAGACCTCCGCAAAAGGATTTCATTGTGGCCACTGCAATAGGTGTTCTTCAATCGGAACTCTGACTAAGTCTGCTGGTTCTAAGAGGGCTAACTTACTCATTTTATAGCTGTCCAAAAAGTCTGGGCAATCAACCATCGGTCAGTCGTTCTCTTGGCCACGCCATTCACCATTCGTGCTAGCCGATTTGTTAATTACCCCAATAATTCATAATTATTATTATTGTATTCGGCCATTGAGCTCTGTAGAAACTCGAATTCGTTTACAATTTAATTTTGCCGAAAGTAATTAATTATAACACAAATGAATCGGTGCATACAAGTTCATTATGGCTTCGATACATTTGCACTGGAGTTCAAGAGAAGGGCGAGTCTAAGTCTTAGAACTCGATAGCTCAAAAGGGCAAAAACCAAAGCACCGAGCAACAAGGAAATGTTGTACATTACAAGTTAACCTAGAAGGTCGTTAAAAAAATGTAATATGAATGAATTTTGAAATAATGAACTTTCTACACTAAGAACATTAATTTTAAATTGTACGACTATTGATTAATCCACAAAATGCTACGTAGTTCTAGGTGAATAAATAAAAGGATGAGGATGGTATGAAATATAGTTACTCGTTAGCTACGACTTTTTCAGGAACATCTTTAAGTCATATTTAATAATATTAATTTCTTTTTAAAATTGGAGATGATGAGGCATATTTTTGATACACTTCCAAACCTCAAGGAAGTATTTATTAAAATATATATTTTATTTTATTCTATAATAAATAAGTGCAAGTATTTCTCGCAGATTAGTTTGCAGACTTCGCGGATCGAGATACTTTAACGAATATCAATAGTATTCTTATGTATTTTATTATGACTACAAATGACAAGATTATACGATTAAAAAGATTTTAATATTCATATTTGGGGATATATGTAATAAATATATATTTGCCATATAGCACGTATATCTTTACTATCTAGATTCCTAAACTTAGTAATACATTAAGAATGAAGGTGGCGTTATTAATAAATCAATTAATTAAAAGAATTTCCTAATGGGCGGTCCACTCTTCTTTATATTGCTTTATTCCTCCGAGCCAAACCTCTCACCTTGTTAATTTTATGTATTTAGAAAACTACGCTGAGCTTGTTAACAGCAATTCGGAAGCGTTGGGTTGCCCCAAAATGGACCCCTGGGTCGAAGCACCGACCGATTGGACGTTCCGCCCAGCGCCACGGCGCGCCTTCTCCCCCCCGTGTCGGCCGGCTCAAGGTCATCCGGAGTGAAGTCGGCGGAGCAGAGGAGGCGAATCGAAGAAACGCAGCGAGCCGAGGCGGCTATGGCTAAGTAATTTGAAAGCGGGCCACACTTGTTGATTGATTTTTAAGCGCCAAAGGCAACAACAAGTGTTGCGTTTTTACTTTGTTTTGTTTTGCCTGCTGGGCGATGTTCACGCCCCGCTTATTCAAGTTGTTGTTTTTTCCGAGTTTGATTTTTTGAGCCACATTTAATTTGCCAATCGCCCCGCCAAGATTATGAATACAAATGAGGGAAAATGAAAATTTGCGAAAAAATTCGAAGCATTTTTTCATGCTCGTTTTTGTTATTTTTTGGGGCTCTTACTTTTTTCTAGCCTATTTAGCCTCGAGAGTAAAGTGTAATTAATCGATCCGTAGAATGGGCTGAAGTATAAAAGCGTTAGACATTGTCTAGCGATTATCACAGTTCCCATTGCGATTTAGGCCAAGCCAGTCGATCAGAAACAAACGAAAATGGCTCACAACCTGACCATCCTATGCTGCGCTCTCCTGGGTGTGGCCGCCGCTAGCTACATCCCGCATGGTGACTACCACCATGGACACGGGATCGGTTACAGCGTTCAGACGCACCATGAGGCGCCCAAGAAGTGGCAGGACCATCACCAGGAGCACCACCACTGGGCAGAGGCTCCCAAGGCCCACCAGTGGGCGCCAAGCCACGACACCCAGCACAGTCAGCACCATTGGGCGCCAGTTGCCGCGCACGACAACCACCACGAGTGGAGCCACCATGAGGAGCCCAAGCACCACCCCAAGTACGAGTTCGACTACGGTGTAAAGGATACCAAAACCGGTGACATTAAGCAGCAGTGGGAGACCAGGGACGGCGACAAGGTCAAGGGTGGCTACACCATGAAGGAGGCCGACGGTCGCACCAGGATCGTTGAGTACACCGCCGACGCCCATAACGGATTCCAGGCCACCGTCAAGCATGTCGGACATGCCGAGCACTTCGAGCACAAGCAGCATGGTCACGGGCATGGATACGAGCACGGACATGGCCACGCCACCAGCTACGTGGATGTGAAGCAGGACACCAGCAGCAAGTGGCAGGATGCGAGCAGCAAGTGGTGGTAAAGGATATCACATCACACAGCAGACTGTACAGCCTGAGAGCATTGCGGCTATCTGAGATGCAAAGTCTACGATGACCCCATGCTTATGGTCTAATCGATTCGAACTTAATACTTGTAAATAGATACAAAAGGCGACAATTAGTTGTAGGCAAATAAAGCGAAGCAAAGAGCAGAAAATGCATTGAAATATAATAACTAAGTGTCTGTTTATTTTTTTTAGTGGAACTTGGCTACCAACTAAACACTTAAAGTGGCTCTACTGATCGGAAATGTATTGACACTAAATGTAACTTATTAAATTTATACGCTATACCTCATCTTTGATAGTTGCATAGTTGACTTAAATCTGACGAAATAAGATTCCAATGTGTTTTCTGTTGTATCGATTCTTAAAAAAAAAATTATTAAATAAAAAATCGCGAAAACCCCATTAAAAATATACAAGAAGCAGGCCTATGAAATTCAATTTTGTAATACACAATGGAAGGAATAAGTATATAAATTTTTAAGGATATCGACTTCAATTTGTTTATTGCATAAGAGGAAAAAGTCTGAAGTCCTTTGCTTTAAGCGACACCTTTAGCGTTCTTTTTTATGCAATGGTGCACTAAAAAATGACACCTAAAAACACCGACATATTTCCAAAACAGAATTTTATAGCTTCTATAATTTTTTGTGATTTAAAGACACTTTTACAACTTTGCAACACTGCACCATCTACGTGTAAAGTAATATTACACATGTCAGACTTTTGTGCTAGCTAAATAAATCAATATACTATTATTTATATAAGAAATATTATAATGATAAATCTATACTAGATGTTTAAAGTACTTATAGTAATATGTTATAATAAAATTATATTATAAACTGAATTTTTGTTTTTTTTTTCAGACTTTAACTGTTGGAATCTACAATAATTTTACATATTGTAGAGTTTACAGTACGTAAAACACTCTTCATTAAAAGCGCCGCTTTGTTTATTTCCGGAACTTATCTGAAATTAAACCACTTGCTGAAATAAGCAAGCAGTGCACCAAGCAGCGTGTACTGTGAACTGCTTGTTTAGATATAAAGCAGTTTATTCAAAACTGAAACTCTATGGGAAAACTAAAAACAGCTAATGAGCAACATTTAACAATAATCGGAACAATTGATAAATGCTTAAGGTTTTTAGGTAAAATATTTTTAAATTTTTTAAGAACTGGAAACCACAAAAAAACTTAAATCGGACAGCTCTGCTTTCCTTGTCAACTGTCCACACATTGATGGAATTCTGTCCAATGGAAACCGAAGCATCTTGGCCCCTTCAAATAAATTCATCAATTAAACATTAATTTATGCCGTGAAGCAAAGTTTTGCGGTCACATAAATCTGCGAGCGTTGTTTGCCTGGACCGCAATCGACGGAGTTGGCCCAAACCCGAACTGGCTGACCTCCGAACTCGGGGACAAAATGATTGAGGCTTCGCCCTGGGAAAATTCCATTTGCAATGCTTCGAGGATAAGATTGCCACCGAAATGTAAATGATGTTGAAACATTTATTGGTTACACCGAGAACATTTCCACGCCGCGATAAGCGACAAACTGTTGACAGTTGGGATTGGGATCTGTAAAGGATATGCCCGGATTTATTTGCCGAACTAGTAACGCGTGCCTGAGTGTGTGTGTGCGGAAAAATAAAGCGGTGGGAAAAACCTTTGCCTTTGGCTCATAATTTGCAGCTTCTCCACACACTGCCGGCCAGTCTTGGCCACCATCTCCTCCAGCTCCGCCCCCACATCCACCTCCATCTCCACGTTATTCGCCTTTATATGGTTTCATTAAAAATGCAAATGAGCAGTGGAGATTGCAATCGTGGCAGGCGGCCAGGTGGGGTCAACAAAAAGAAACAAAAAAAAGGTAAAAAAGAGGAAAAGCTCACACAAAGACCGAAACGCAGACGTGAAATTTATGCCAAGGGTTCAGGGACTGAAATTTATTGTTGCCATCGAGGTACATCGAATATAAAGCGGGTTTCGTAATGAAAATAACTCATACATCAAGCACCTATTTATGAAACAGTTGATATTTTTAAATATGCTTCGATTTTTATTTAAAACCAGATTAAGAAACTCTTTAAGACCAAAGAATAAGCCATGTTAAGAAGATAGATTATATTACTATCATAAAACCAATTCAAAAATCGAATTCATTTCCAATAGCAATTTATAAGTCGATTTCGAGATTTTCTATTTTTTTATTGTTTATCAAAAACACTTTAAAACTGTTGTACACGATTTGCCAAGATCTTTATCTAGGTAGAATAATATAATAATGGATATCGTCAAAAAATATGCCTAGCATCTTATGATGCTATGTTTCACAAAGACAACTTTTTTTGTATTAATTTTGATAACCTTTATTCTATTATTCACAGAAATTAATTAAATTTCCCAAACAATTTTGAATTTAAGTTACCAATATTAATATTATTTGATTAAGACGCAACCCAATTTATAAAGTATATATTTTTAGCAAGCACTTTAGGTTTAAAAAAAAGATAAAATATAAAATAATATTGTTAAATAATATTATATATAAATTACTATCCTAGCAAATGTTTTAACTGATTTCAAATCTAAGAGAAAGTAAAAGGCGTCATCTTACGGGTCTTTGACTGCACCTTTATTTGCCTGCAGTTAGAGGCAGGTTTAGCCGGTGGTTGAGGCCTTCTGCAGGTATATCTCAATTGCATTCTTTCCGTAATATACTGTACTGTTTCCTCTTCGACCTTTTGTCGCATTTGTCGCTTGGCCAAAGGCGTTCGCCAGACACAGAGCCCAGAATGGGGAGAACTGAAACAGAGACGGAAAGCAGGAAAAGCAGCTCGAAACCCGAATTAAATCGGCGAAAGTTCAAAATGAATGAAAAGCAGCTAGCGACGAATAAATGAATGAAACGAAAATGAATCCCAAAGGGAAGTTCCCGGGCCAAGTGAGGAGTGCAGCGGAAAAGAGCAGTCAGCGCCTGGAAAACCTGAAGCCCTCCTTCGGCCGCGTTCAGTCCTCAGTTTTCCGCCGACCATTTGGCCCTGTTGTTATGACAGGCGGGCATGTCAGAACGTGGCGGATGGAGGGGCATGGCATGAAAGGGGTGCAAGGACTGCCACGAAAGCTGAGGGTGCGAAGCGAAGTTTCGCCTGATTTCGGCGCCGCTCAACGTATAATAATGTGACCTGGCGATCCCAAACTCCTTCTGCTCCTACGACTCCTGAAGTCCGCTACACAGTGCTGCCATAGACTTCATAGTTTATTGTGTGATGTAGTAATTTTTTAAATAATTAAAGTCTGCCTTTTCAGTTTTTTTTTTATATCTGTTCTAAAAATAAAAATAAATAAATAATAAACCAAAGATACGAATGTACAAAGGATTGGTGTATATTAAGCTTAAGCTTTCATGACAACTTGAAGGAATGTGTCACAAGAAAGATACTTGACTTGTAGTATGTCTGTTTAAGTTGTTTATTGCTAAATATTTCTAGTTTTTTATTGTTTCTATTAGTAATATTTGAATTCTTTTGAGGCAGTTTCGGCCTCTTGAAATTGCGTCACCACTGGCGTCTTGTCGCGTTGTGGGCGTGGCCAGGGCCCTGTGGAAAAGTGCAGCATGGCGGCCTGGCCTGCTCCAAGTGCACACTTTCTCAGGGCTTAGCTCTTTGCTGCATGCCTCGTTGGCTTTTGAAAGCGGGGAAAACGGTCCGAGGGAGTGGGAGACTCAGGACGTGGCTTATGCAACAAATAATTTAATTTTATGCTGCATACAGAAAGGCGCAACTGGCGTGCGAACGAAAGAACCAACCGACGACGACTGAACGGGGAGGCGGAACGACAACGGAAATGCCACTTTACGGCCTGTTTGACGGAAAAGTGGACGTTAAGTTGTGAATATGATGATGGAGATGAAGAAAGTTGATGATGATGAGCACGATTATGGCCCGGCCAAAGGAGAAAGCAACACGCAGTGCACAGTGGTGCCGAAAGTCAGTCTTATTGGTCAAAAGGTAAATAAAAGAAAGCGAAACATAAATATGACTTTTTTCCATTCTTCTGTAAGGAACCAAGCAATATAATTTTTGAAAATTATTTTAAAACAGTATTTTTTAGATTTTGACCCATTGTGCGACAGTTGAAAGATAGCGTCGACGCCCTTTGGGACATTGCGGAGCAAAAAGAAAGGTTCACAAAACGCCATCGAGGTCAGCCATAAACTGGCCTAAATGTCATATCAACTGAAGATGTCCTACGAGCGAACGGGCAGCGCCATCAAAGCGAAGGATTAGGGCGTAAAAATGCCCGTAGAGGTTTCCATAAATTTTGCGGTTGATTATCATAGGAATGAAGTAATTGGATTATTATTTGAGTGTCTATGTTGTTTATTGGCTATGTAATTTATCTAACTGGAAGGAATTTTTTATCTTATATCATTTTCCCTCTCAATCGAATTTTATATTTCAAGAGTTTTTGGTGTTAGGCATAAAAAAATCTTAGTCATTAAAAAATCGATAAAAAAATAAAATAGCAACAGTCAACTTGACTTCAAAATACCAGAATTCAAATATGTAGTTCCTTTCTACGGCTAAGTTTGTATTGTTTCTCCTCCCTACGTAAATTGGATTATTAATGCACACTGCTTAAATTATTTTAATGAATGCCTTAACCTTTGCACAAAGGCCTTTAAAAGCCATAGAGACCCCCAAGTCCTGAAACCATCCACTCGCCACCAGGCTGTCCCGCATTTCACGCCCTTTTGGGCAGCAGACAAATATCTTAATAAAGCCGAGGTCGGCAATCAAATAGTTGAAGCGCAAAATATAAAACATAAAATATGATTAACATATCAAATCCGATAGCAGCATTTCTGCCAACGCAGACACAAAAAAAAAAACAGACTTTTCATGATTGGGTTCGAAGGAAAATAAAAAAAAAAAAAAAAAAAAAAAAAAAAAAGAAAAAAAAGGCCAAAGGATAACGAAGCATGGAATTTGGGTCTGCAAACCGAAACTGACCGCCTCATAAATTGCAAAAACAACAGCTCCAACAAATACAATATTAATACGAAATTCAACGAACGAAACGGATCAACAAATGAGCAAATATCAAAACCTATAAAACCATTTAGTCAGATGAGCGTGAAATTTTTTATACATTTTTCCGAGGATTTGTGGGCTTTTTTGCCGGTTATCCGCTTTAAACCTGAAGAAATAGAGAGGCGCCGCGGGGACTTTGCAACGAAGTATGGCCACAAATTTTGCAACAACTGTGCGGCATTTTATGAGTTTGCCTCGCCCACACACACGACCACACACACTGGCACACACATGCAGCATCTCACACAACAGTGGCAGGCAGTCATGACACTTCTGGGCCAGCGTTAAATAACATTTAAACAGAGGCCCAGGACACGTACAAAGCACCGGGCGGCGCAGGGTCGTCGGGGGACGGTCCAAGGGGTAGGGCGTGGTCATGGACATGGAATAGAAGGATGCGGGTACACGGAGAACTATATCTAGTAGACCAGTATCAGTTTTCAGTATATGCATATATATTAGATAAATATTTTCTCAAGGACTATTCTTTATTGTAGTGCTCTTAAGCGATCTTCTAAGGAGGCCCAGAAAACGATGATTTTATATTTCGTAATACGTTGTCATATTGAGGTTTTATTTAATAATTGGGAAATTTAAATTTTGTTTCATCAAGTGCACAAAATTAAAATGTGTTTCGTTTTTTTTTTCCTTAGTACTTAAAACTCTTGAGGTCTTGAATATTTAAGTGGACAAATAGACAGTAGAAGTGCAAAAACATCGATAAGCATTCGCGTTATCTAGGTTTTTCTATATTTTAGGATGATTTAACGACACTATTACGATATTATCGATCCATATAAAAGGGTAATAATAATACAAACAACAATTTTACTTACACGTAAGTAATTTACATTTATTATTTATTATTCATTTACAGACAAGTTAAAGAAAAAGATAAAAATTAACCTAAGTAAGTAGTTATTATCGATATTATGTAATATAACATATATATTTAATAATATAGAACCACCGATTATCCATCCATTGATCTTCTATAGAACGACTCATCTACAATTAATGACGAAGAGTTAGAACTCTTATACAAAATATAATTTTAGCAACTTATTTTTTTAACTTTTTATTTTGGTATTCCCAACCTAAAAGTGGCTGGCAAGCTTAGCTCTTTTCGAATGCAATTTTTCTCTCTCTGTATGGACCGACATGACACAAGAAGGCCTTGCCAAAGCAGCGCCAGAAACATTGGCTACAGTTTTTGGCGGTTACCTCGATTCCCTCGCGACTCCCCTGCTCCTGTTGCGTGGTACGTTGGCCTGTCCAGCTGCTGTCCTGACTTGTCCTGGCTGCTTATGACGGCAGGAATTAAATTTCATTTAATGTGCCGAAACTTTCCACATAGATATATATATACACACACACACACATAAGGCGTCTGCGGCGGCATTTTATGATAACAAAAGGAGGTCAAAGTGGACCTGCTGGTACGCTGCCATCCCCATCTCCAACCCCATGCCCAGCTCCGTCCACAAAAATCTTCACCCTTGCCAGTGCACCCAGAAAAAAATGATTATTTTGCGTAATTAACCCAAAATTATACGCATTTATGTACTGTGTCAGGCGGAGATTCAGCTTGAAGGTCATCGTTAATGGCCATTAAAAACGCTTTAATTATGGGTCAAACAGATGTTGGCCCAAGACAAAAGGAAAGTTTTGCTAATGGGAAGTGTTTTGGGAGGAGAAAATACTTTGATTTTCTGGGAAGAGCTTGCTTAGTGATTTTCTAAGAATTCTTATTAGCTTTTTATGACTGAAAGAATAAACATATATGTTTCAACGGATAGGATTAAAGATTTAAATAAAAAACAGAATAATTTTATAGTAAGTTTGCGAATAAGCTTATAGTAAGATTATGGATTCATCATTTTTAGAATTTTATTGAAACATTTTTTTTTATAGTAAAAGCTATTATAAGCGAATCTCCTTTTTTTTGAGCGATTTTGGGTACATTTGAGCGAAAAATAATAACCTTAGAATTTTAATATCGATAATGCTCAAATGATGAGCCTCTTACCGTCCATCCATATTGAGCTCCATTAAGTGTCTACGTAGCTGACCCATTTCACATCGGCTCTTTGCAGGATTCCCTTTCTTGTTGGTAAGAGAACTGCAACGATGGGCTTAAAAAATAATGCCCTGCCGTGAGCCAGAAAATCAGCCCGCCACAAATGCCCCACTTAACGCTTGACTAGGCGCAAGGTCGTTGAGCAGAATCAACAAAAGCTGCGGCTGTGAGGGGCGGACTCTCGATAATTGGTGGGGAAAGACTCGCAGGACTCTCCTGGGATATAAGGGCCAAGAAATTGGCAAGGACCGGGAAACTGGCAACAGCGAGCTTTGAAGGAGAAGACGGCCCTCCATCAGCGGGGCAGTTGAGGCGTGTGCTCAGGGCACTAAATTACGTTTAGTGGGTTAATAAAATGCCGAGCACTTTTATGCAAATTGAATTAAATGGGTCTAAGGTTTTCGGGGGCGGGTTCAGGAAGTGCCAGCATGCTGGCTTCAAGCAAGCATTTAATGTATTATTTATAAAGGATTATCAGGCTTGCCGTCATGCATGACAGGCCAACAGGATAACAGGAAGTCAACCTCTGCCTAACGAGGACGTCTAATTGCCGTCGACAGGTTCTGTGTTGGCCCTATTGTTTCTGTCTTCAATTGTATGCATTATGAGCCGCTCATTAACAAAGCAAAGGAAGAAAATTCGAAGGGTTTGCCGAGCCTTGAAGGACAAAAATCATACGAAAAACGAGCTTCGGAAGTCAGGAATATTTCTATAAAATACCTCACCATGTGTGTGCGAGTGGGTGTGTTGCTGTGGGTAAACATAATTTAAATTTATGAAGACACAGGAATTTTTAAACACAAAAGTCAAATTGTGTTACTTCGCATAATACATCCTGCATACACTTTATAGTAAAGTTATTGTACTCAGATCAAAATGCATTTAAAGTAATAGTATATATTTTTTTTACAATAAATAAAGCAGAATACCTTTCCTTTTAAATTGAAATCTTTTAGTTTAACAAACAACAAAACTTGCAGAAATATATGATATAGGCACAGCAACTTTCTTGAATTTTGGAAATTAAGTAGGATACGATTGCTATGGTGTGGGCATATAGCTCTTATATTTTTGAAGTGCAAGCGAGATGAGATAAAAGTTAACTAATATAATAAGTGTACCAAAACTCACTTGCGCTGATGGAGTGTTACGAACAGAACTCTATATTTTTTCACAACTGAACTCCAGGAAGAGTTACGATTAGAAATGAGCTCGCTACAGTTTGTTTTAATCCAAGGCCCAATTATTAAGAACACCACAAATTAAGAGGCCCAGACAAATCATTATACCCCGAGGAAGCTCTGACAACAGGCTCACAATTAGGCTTCCTGTCGCCGCACACATACGTATGCAAATCCGCATGTGCACATAGATGTGAAATGTAATCGTGGGCGTCCGTCTGTGTTGTGTTTTTGAAGGGAAAGCAAAGTCCTTTCATGCCAACATTTTTCCTTTTGGACCGCATACGCGAGTATGTATGACATTTTACATAATTAACTGACAATGAGTTTATGTACACAAACAAACAGACACAATACAGACTTGCATTTACATATTTACATACAAATGTGGGCTGAAGGCCGTAACCTTTCCCCTGGAGCTCCCGCTTATTCTCAAAGGACTTAAGTTAATTATCACATTTTTTACACACAATTTTACTTTGCATTGATGCGGTGCATGACAAGAAAAGGACGACCACCGGCCGGGGCGGGGCGGAGTGCCCGAAGAGGCGTGGCTGGGCGGGGCAGGGGGCCTCGTTAGCAGAGGGCGTGGGTAGGCCCGGCATTAAAGCGTAATTATGTGTATAATTTGTTGTAATTCGCTGTGAAAAACTTCACAAACAGCCGCCACACATGAGATGAGCGCATTTACCAGGCCCTAACCCCCTTCCCCCGACCGTCTAGGCCATCAATCGCAACGAAAAAGTTAAATAAACTCATTAATATGCGATAATCAGGCCAGGCATTAAACGCTCCTGCGAGTGAACGCAGATATGTACATATATATGTGTGTCCGAAGGATAATTTCGACTTGCATTCATGCTACTAAAAGGTATATTTTTGATTGAGTGCAAAAAGTTTAATTAAAATTAAATAAAAATGGAATCAATACAAAGGGAACTCTGTTGAAATGTCCATCACCTCAATATGTTTATATCACATTTCATCAAAATAATATTATATTAATTCGTATATTCCATATTATATGGTATTGGTGTTATATATTAAAACAGGAACGTAAGTTAGTTTGAAATTTAATTAATTTATTTCACATTAACCTAACTCTAAGCTTAAGTATTAAGATATAGGAATTTTTTAGTTAAAAATCTAATTTTTCTATTAACAATCCACTATTTAAATAAACACGTATTTTATTTCTTTTTTATATTATTTTTTTAGCATTTTTATAATTTTTTGTTTCCACTTATGGTAAATTTTATTACTCAAATATAAATATTAACAGATTTCCCCAAGTTAAATTTAAAACAACTATTTGTATTGTTTAATCAACAGACTTTTCGCAAAGTTTTCTGTGCAACAATTTTTATTTTCACACCCGTTTGCCTGGCTATTTTCCACTCGCTATTCCCGGACTCCACATTTTCCCAAGTTGGCTGCCATTCGAAATCTTTTCCTTTATGCCAATTGGCAGGTCACACCAATTGAACTTTAATCGCTGCTGACTTTTGTCATTGCTTTATCGTTTAGGCGACAACACAGAGTCCCTGCCCATTTTCCAACAATTTTCCCCTCTACTCCGAATTTTCCGCCATCTCCCTCCCCAGTTCATCCCCTCAATATAGCTGCCAAAAAAACGCGGTCCAGACGTAATCCCCGAACGCAGCCGTCCCCGGGTCCGGCGCTCTTTGTCTCATTGAATGGACCCGGCCACGCCCCTTTTCGGGGCCCAGTTTCTGAATGTGTCGAATTTTTATGCCCGTCAGTTAGAAATTTTCAGCTATTTCAGCGAAAAGTAAAAAAATGAACAGCCAAAACATTCGCGTGAGGAGTGGAGGAAAAATTTGTCGTACAAATCTTTTGAATTGCCCCACAGAGAACTATTTTCAATGCGTCGGAATCAATAAATTTTGGCCAGCTTCGCGGCAGCGTTTTGTCCGGCAATTTGGCGGAATTTCCTAGATTTCCCCCCGGTCCTCTGACCACTCCGCGTCATTATCCCCGCCGTCGGTTGTCGATAGTTTGTCTGTGCTGTCGGTAATCGTAATTGCGGGTCTGATAAATATTAATGCCAGCTGTGTGTGAGTTCGGACGGATCCGTGCGCCTGAAGACGCTTTTGGCCCGAAAACGTTTTCCCATTTCTGCTGTTTGTCTAATGCACGTTTTATGGCCAACTTAGCACATGTACTCCTGGCTCCTGGGTGAGTCCTGGCCTCCTCCTTACTCTCCAGCCTGAGCACAAATATATTATTTGAAAATATTTTTGGGATCCGCATACTTTTGTTTTTGCCCAGCAGTGGCGCAGTGTCCATAAATTTCAGTGAAAGTCATTAGCAAATAGGCGAAGGAGAGCCATTCAGCAATCTGAATATAAATTCCGAGTAGGAGCACGTGTGTGCTGTTAGAGTTGAAAAGCTAAAAAGAAAGGGCCTCGGGAAATAAAGTGAAATATTCCACTATAAATGAGTAATCAGTAGCGGACATCGGGTCAATGGGAAATACGATCTTTATTTTTCGATGAACAATATCAATTAATTATTCAGTTTCGCAAAAAATATATTCAATATTTCCGTAAGTCATATTAAAGAGAAATGATTTATTATTTAAATAACAACGGTGGATGTGCGTACTAAAATCACCAGAAGAATAATAACAAATTCCCAAATGCGTGAGTAATCAGCAGAGAATATCAGCTGAAACGATTTATTTTTTTAATATTTTGAATATATATTTCCAGAGAAATATAAAAAACACAACACATAATAGTAAATTAATGTATATTGTGTGCACTTTGTTTAATGTAGGAGTTGGTGATTATTTTTTTCGGAGTATTAAATATTACATTTTATAAAAAAAAAATCAAACATTAAACATAAAAATTTTTATATTTATAAATTTATAAATTTAATTACTTATGATTCGCAACAATATTTGTTTTCGTCCGAATTTGATTAAATATAAAAATATGGTTTGGCTTTTAAGTTCTTATTTATCATTGCTTAAATGTTACAAAAACAATCATTTTTCGACTATATAAATTTAAAAACATATATATAATATATATAATATTTAATCAAAGACGACTAAGCCACGATTTCACTTTAAAATGGCTGCTTAATTTTCGTATTTTCATATTAAATAAAATGTTATTTATTTTAAAAGAACAATTATATTTCTATAAGCTTTTCAAGGTCAAGATTAATACTTTCCCTGGGAATAATTTAGCTTGGAAAGATAAGAAAAATACAATGAAAACACATAATTGTCATTTCGGGGAATGTACATATAGTTGTGGAGAATAAATCAAAATACTACTGAATTACTCAATTCGGTGATAAGGAACTTGCGCTTTCTAGGAAATACTAATCGCCAATATAACGTTTTATTTTATAACAATTATTGCTGAGCTACAAGTATCGATTCCTAAAATTATCTTTTAGTTGAAATAACCCAATTTCCTTGAACTTAACTTTCCCAGTGCGCTGGCAAGGCGTTTGACTGTAAAAATGTTAATCGCCTTTTAGCTGATGCAATTCAAATGCCAATTGCGTTGCTCTCGTTCCATGTAGCCATTATTCTGTGCCGTGTGTTTATAAATTATATTGATTCAGATTTTAGTTGAGCTGAAACTAGACGAAAGTTCAAAACACACAGACAAGAGTCACCGACAATCACGAAATTCTAGAGTACTAAGCACGCGGCAAATTTTTTGTTTGTTTTTCATTCTTATTTTTATTAATATGTTCGGCTGGTAATTGCACTGTTCGGAAGCTGGCTAAGACACCGTTAACGGTCAGTCGCCCGAGCTGTCATTAATTAGCGATTAAATACGTTTTAGACAACAATTAGCCGCACTGCAACGCGTCGATCTACAAAACAAGGAATTTGACAACGGACTCTGTTGGTCTGGTCCAGTTAATTAGTTCTCGGGCAAACAAAATAGAAACGAATGTGACTCCAAACGCACATAGAACAAACAAATAGTCAGGGGGATATAGTCGTTCTGTCTCTCTATTTGCCAAGTTCTGACAGCCGTTGCAAAAACACAACACACTCTGAACCACTTGTTTAAACAGTCGAAATCGTGAATAAGCAACTTAAAATTATTATCTCACAACAGACGCAGTGTCAATAAAAGACAACAACGCTATAATTAGTGCACAAATATATAACGTTTCTGCTATATGCTGTCTTTTCAGAGCATTTCGGGACAGACGAGCGGAATTTCCAGACATCTTCTTGGGGGAGAAGCTGGGAGGGAATAAATAGCTCTCAAAGAATTCTTCAAATGCGAATTTTATGAACTGGAGACTGCATTGGTCGTTTAGATTGCTCAACTACCTTGGTTAAAAAGGTGTTTAAGCTGAATTGTAAGGCATACCTATCCTTATTATTAATAATAAAATTATATAGTTAATAAAAGAATGTGCACAAATTCAATTAATTTTCAAAAATGTTCAACATTTTACCCAAAGGTTGAGTAGGTCTTAAAGTTCGATTTTTACATTTATACCTGAAACTAGACGAAGCTAATGGGATATCTTCCTTAAATAATACATTCAATCCATTTTCAAACAATATATATTTTTATATTTTAGTATTATTAGTGAGTCTGTTTTTAAATACTAAAATAGATCAACCATTTAAATAATTTTATTATTTTTTAACAAGCTGTCTCTTCTACTCGCAATGCAATGCTTAAGTAAATAATAAAAATGTATGCACAAATTATTAAAAATACTTAACTCAACTACAATAAATATCAATTTAATAAACAAAACTCTATGTGTATTGAATTATTTATCTAAGCAAACAAGCCCAAAGTGCAGGAACCAAAACCCACAATACTTGCCAGGAACTGGATCACCCAACGTCTCATAATAACTAACCAAAGAAATGTCATAGCGGCCCGGCATAGGGCGTTTCAAGGCTAAAAATAGACCCAAAAGGGGTTGGTGGCACCGTTGTTTGCTACCAAAAAGTGGCGTTCCGCAAAAATACTCATACATCGCGTATACGTAATTGCCTGGTTCAATGAGAAACGCCCAATTAGTGGGTTTTTCTCGCTTTGTTTCAGCGCTGCCAAGCCTGGCTTGGAACCCAGCTCGCAGTCGAGTTCGGTGGAAAGTGGCCAGCGAAATCGGCAATAGCAACAATAACACACGTGACGCAACTATGGCCGAATAGACGAGCGTTGATTTATCTCTCTTTTAAGTTCTCCGTATCAGGCTGTCAACGCGTTATTTTAGCTCCAGACCCGCTGCGAGTTACACGCGCCTTGCAGCTCCCCCTAAAGCGAGAAGTTTGCTGTCGTTAAATCGCAACGCATCGATGTGCAATTAAACAAAACAAATAAACAAATAAAACGACAAAATCTCAACGAAAAAAAAAAACAACGAAAATCCCGTTTTCAGGTGCTCTGAGTATCCGTTCTGTGTTCTTCCGTATTTTGTTGTTTCGAAAAAAGGTGTATAAAAGATAATCCAGCCTGAAAATGATATTCGGACGCTGGACGCGTAAGCAAATACTCACGATGTTTGGCCTGGGAGCTGCCCTTCTGGGAGTTGTGATTGTGATCGGTGTCCTTAACAGCAGTGCCTCCTCCAAGGAGCCTTCCTGGAGCGATGCAGCCAGATCAAAATGCTACAAGACGAGTCCCAATACCACGCACTCCACGCTGGAACTGGTGCACATTGTGTTCAGACATGGAATTCGCACCCCCGTCGACACATATCCCAAGGATCCGTACCTCAAGGATGGCTTTAAGCCAACGGGTTGGGGACATGTGACCAATGTGAGTGCATGACCTAGTTCTGTATTTGATTTTATGTGGCATTTTCTTTTAAAACTTTTAAAATATCCGCAAAGAACAGTAATTGCAGTACTCATTCAGATCTTAGTTTATAGTCGTTTATATTGGCCATGAAAATATGACGTATTTTGGTCAAAAGCTCTAATTATTATTGCCTTGTTTTTAGTCCGGAAAACGCGAACTCTTCGAAATGGGTCGTTGGCTGCATCGACGTTATGGGGAATTTATGGGACCTTACTACAAACCCGATGTAAGTTACTGTGATTCCTAAATTGTGCGGTTCTTAACAGCCTTATTCCATCAGCGACTGCACGCCCAAGCCACTGCCTCTCCGCGAGCAATGATGTCCTTGCAGACAACACTGGCCAGCATGTTTGAGCCGCGGGGAACCCCGATGGAGTGGAACAAACACCTCAATTGGCAGCCCATTCCCATTGTATCCGAACCCTTGGACGAGGATTCTGTGGGTGATATTATTAAGTATCTATCATTTTTTCTAATAATCTTTTTCTTTTTTTTTTTAGCTACTCCTGGTTCGTACACCTTGCCCCCGTTACTTCGAGGCCCTCGAGGAGGTCTTCAAGAGACCAGAAGTGGTTGCAGAAACGGAACCTTATGAGCAAATGTTCCGTGAGCTCACCAATTTAACTGGCAAATTGGTTCAGAGTGCCGAGGATGTTAATTCCCTCTATATAACCCTTCTGGCTGAACAAGAATTCGGCTATAAACTGCCAGATTGGACCAAGGATTACTTTCCCGATCGCATGCAATTCCTGGCCGAGCAGAGCTACGTTTACAATGCCTACACGCCCGAGATGCAAAAGATTAAGGGCGGTCCTTTCCTCAAGAAAATGTATAAGGAGATGGTAGCTAAGAGAGCCGGCAGCCTGAAACCAAAGGATCGAGGGATGTTTATATACACAGGTCACGACTGGACAGTGGGCAATATATTGTCCGCTTTGGGTGTTTGGAAGCGTCAAATGCCCAGGTTCGCTGTGATGGCCATCTTTGAGACTCACAGGGACAAGGAGACGGGGGAATATTATGTGGAGGTAAGTGAAATTAATTTCAGTTAATGCTTAACTTAAGTGCTTTGTACTCGCTGTATATATTTAAGACCTCTTAATCATTGAACAATCATCTCTAGAGGTTTTCATAATTGTCTTTGTTATATTCCCAACCGCAGATCTTTCTCCGCAACGACGAGCACGGCTGTGTGGAGCAGCTGCAGCTGAGGGACTGCGATCTAAGGTGTCCACTGAGTCGCCTGATCGAACTGAGTGCCGACGTTCTGCCCAACGAGTCGATGGAGCAGAGGTGCCGACCCCATGACGCAAACTTCGTGGAGCCGCCACCGCGTATAATCGATCAGACTGGCCGTTAGAAAAAGGTTCTAGCCAAAAGTAAAATGTTTGCACTCAGTATTAACATAGCAGCGGACCGGGAGTTGCGAAAAAATATGCATATACTCTACAGAATAAAAATCCCCAAAATACATATAACAGCCCAGGAGATCGTTGAGTTAATTCCTTGGGAGGGGGAATTATTTTCGTGTGAAACTAATTAAATTGAATTTTTTTGTGAAATGTTTGCTATTGTAGTTGATGATTGCGCTGATTGAGCGCTCGCTCTTTGCTGCTCTTATCTATATAAGTATATATATGTATATGCCTCAGCGACTACATAATCGAGACTTAAAAGCAGTCCGCAGTTCTATTGATGCAGTCACTCAACACACAAGCCTCAGCGAAGCCGGTCCACTTAATTCACAACGATCCGCACAATTTAGTTCGCGAAAATGCTAAAGTTCCTTAGCTTGTTGCTTGTCGTGAGCTGTGGCCTAATGGTCCGGGGAGGTGTTATTGAAATTCCCGAGGAGGTTGGCCAGGCTATCGAGGAAATTCCCAGGACTCCAGAGGTCTCTCCCCCACCCAAGAGCGGTGAAAGCAACTCAACCCTAAGGCTGGTGCATGTGGTAAATATGTGAAAAAATAAAAGAAATTTAAATAAGTGGTTAAGAATTAGTGATCGTTTTAAATTTGCTAACTAAGCCAGCCAACAGACCGTATAATGACACCAAAATCTGATTAATTGTTTTGTGGTGACAAATTGCTGTTAAGTCTTATAAACAAAAAGTTGACAGTGATTTCGTAAATTTTCCTAACGAGAAGCCAACAGTGTTCTCTTTAGAGCAGCACTCGGGGCACCCCAAGCGAAACAAGCTAGCAAATCACGCGGCGTATACGTAATATTGCATTAAGTACCAAGACCTGAAACCGGTTTAGTGGAACTTAAACTTTAAATTTATGGGGCAACTCATTGTATAATTTGTTTCCCCCATTTAAATTTGCATAATTATAACTCAATTAAATTAAATAAGTACGCAAGTGAATCGCTGTAGGTGCATAAATAATTTCTTATTAAAATCAGTGTTGGCATGTGCCTAATTAAAGGCAAAGAAATAATTAATTACTGTAGCTACCTTTCCTGGGAACGTTTTCTTTGCCGAATATAGTTGGGAAAAAAACTATTTATTGTTTTTAAATAAATATAATTTTGTAAAATTATGCAGTTTATTGTTGTTAATTGCAGGTAGATTTGAATTAGTATTGATATTAATGTTCATAAATTATTAAATAATTTATTAATTTTCAAACATGTTTAAATAATTATTTAATAAAATAATTCCTTATAGAATAATATTAATGAGCGTATGACTATTTTTATAATTATATTCTTGTATTTCTATTGTATTATTACGTCAAAAAGCATTATATGTTCTGGGTTAAAATTAATAAATAAATAAAGACAGCTTTTGACACACAATATATATATTCATAAAGGTTTCACAATATTTATAATATTTTTTTGTACAGTTATTTCGCCATGGCCCCCGCACTCCCGTCAACACTTATCCGAAAGATCCACATATCAACGAAACCTATGAGCCCTATGGATGGGGGGCACTCACCAACGTAAGTATTTGACAAACACAAGCAAGATTATCCAAATTAAAATGCAATTTCCGTTTGACAGGGTGCTAAAGTGGAGCTGTATAAAATAGGCAAACAACTACGTCAGCGCTATAAAGATTTCCTGGCCCCCTACTATCAGCCCGATGTACGATAAGTGGAGCAAGCTCAGGGGCATTAAACGTAATCAGTCCGTTGCCATTCCAGATGATCCGTGCCCAATCTTCGGAGTCGCCGCGCACATTGATGTCCCTGCAAATGGTTCTCGCGGGACTATTTCCGCCGGAGAACACGCCCATGGAGTGGAATCTTATGCTCAATTGGCAACCCATTCCCATTGTGATGGAGCCCGAGGACACAGATGTGGTGAGTGTAAATTATATAAAAATACAAAGGATTAAATATTGTATTGTAAACTCATCAAATATTATTCCTTATTGCAGCGCATAAGGATGAAGGCACCGTGTCCCCGCTACGCGGAGGCAGTCTCGGAAGTGATGAGCCTGCCGGAGGTGAAGCAGCTGCATGCTGAGAACTCCCAGCTGCTGCAGGAACTGACCAATCTCACTGGATCCAACGTGACGTATGCCCATGATGTAACCAGCATATTCATCACACTGCTGTCTGAGCAGACCTACGGCCTGGATTTGCCCCCATGGACCAAGGAGTATTTCCCCGCTAGGATGTTACCCTTGGCGGCGAAGTCGTATGTCTACGATGCGTATACTCCTGAGTTGCGCAGGATGAAGGGAGGTTTCTTCCTGGAGCTTCTTCTAAAACAACTTCAATCCAAGATCTCTGAAATGGCGGAATCAAAGGATCGCAAAATGTTCCTATCCTGTGGCCACGACTGGACCATAACAAATGTACTATCAGCCTTGGATGTTTGGAGTGCTCAGATGCCCCGGTTTTCGGCCCTGATCGCCTTCGAGTTGCATCAAAAGCCTGAAAATGGGGAGTATTTCCTGGAGATTTACTTCCAGAACGATCCAGAGGAAGAGCCACAGCAGCTGCAAATACCAGGATGTGACAAGCAGTGTCCCGTTGTAAAGTTAAAGGAGATAATCAAGGACGTTTTGCCCAATGCACCCTACGAAGAGCTGTGCAGGGCCAAGGGCACCCAAGAGGGAGCCAAGATCAGCTTTCACTAGCAAGCAGAACTCCATGATTGATGATCAGTGATCAATGTACAGTATTAACATTATATAAACAAGAAATATAAAAAGCACTTGGATGTAACTTTAATTCCAGTGTTTGATTGACGGGCACGCAAAGGTACATACGCTTATAAAGTAGCTTTTTAAGTATAAGTTGAACTAGTTTGATGATGTATCGGAGGTGTATTGAAAACTTTGACCACTGGAAATAATAACGTTTTTAGCTTAAATTTTGTTTGCGAAATTTTAATAACCAGCGAAGGTTACCTTTTAGCACTCTAAGTATCGCATATTAAAGGCAGGAAATACTTTTAGAACCATTTTTTAAATATATTTTTTGTCAATACAACAAAAGTTAAAAAAAAAACCGAGCCAAAGGCAGAAACATAAAGTCTTTGGCAATACAATCATGTTTTTTGTTTGTCAAAGTATGCGTTTGTTTATGGCATACTTTTAGGCAAAATATGTGCTAAAGAGGAATGTTGGGTCAATGGAAAATAATTGTATTTACATATTATTCCCACCGAAAACGATTCCAAACCGTCCAGAACAAAACATTAAGACAAATCACTGGCTGTGAGTGGTTCGTTAGCGGCCAAACGCTTCACAATGACCTAAACCTGAGCCTTGTTGAAGACCAAATATCGTTCTTCTCAAGCAGATACAACGACCGTTTAACTGCCCACCGTAATCGTCTAGCCCGGAGATTACAGGGGGCTATCCCAATTCGCAGGCTCAAAAGAAGACATTTTGGGCTG
>VNJS01004906.1:0-42260 GCA_008042575.1 Drosophila watanabei
TTACACGTTGTGTTTTCGGTTGCCCCGAACAAGGCGCTGGACATGTGCCTGCCACAAGCAACAGCAGCAGCAGCTACCACTTGAGATACTTGGCTGCCGTTGCTGCAACAACGCTCTCAGGCTAAAAACAGCTTTTTTTGTTAAGCGGAACAGCATTAAGAGCTTCTTACTAAACGAATTTCCAGTTATAGTTACAGAAAAGCGACACTTACAGGGGGGATAGAGAACAGGAGGCTGTTGATCATTTTTTACAAAGTAAGAAAAAGGCAAAGAAGTACATGAAGGATGGGCAAATCTTAAGAAAACCAGGAGCTGGAGAACAGAAACAAAATCATACAATTAATTTAAATTTTATAATACCCTGCAAGGATAAATAATTTTTAAATTTCTTTATTCTTTATACCCAAAAAAAAAAATTAATTAATTTCGGGAAAATACAACAAATTGAAGCCCTAAGCCAACTCCAAGCTGACTCAGATCTGTCCGAGAGAGTGATATCTTTATTGCCAGCTCCCGTTTTCAGAGGTCTTCATACGCACCTCAAAAGTATATATAGTGTGTTATCGGAAGATCGGACATCGGAGCGTGGGAATCGATTCGGAGTTGAGGCGACACTCGCCGCAGCTGGGCCATTTGATTAAACGCCTCGTTTTATTCAATATTTAATATGTGAAATTATTGACAGTCGATTGGGCAATGCAAACAGCGACGGCAACGACTGACATATTCTGGTCTGGGGAGGGAGATATCTGCGCGGTCCGGTCAATATCAAAATTCAAATATCAATATTTACGCAGCAATTATGCAAATTAAGCTGAGCGGCGGATCGGTTCGGTGCTGAATATCGGTGTGCCATGACGAAACGTCGTTGGCATCTCGAAAAGTATATCTCCCAGTCGGAGTTGGAAGCGAAGTTGGGGTCTAACTTTGGGTCTCAATTTCAGTTGGAGTCTGGGCTTATCTCTTGAAGAGATTGCATTTGCTTTGGCATTCGACTTAATTGTTCTAATTACATGCGGTTTTAAGCTCCACTTTAATTGGTCGTGGGAACAACATGAATGCGTATGCCAAAGTCAGCTATTTATTTAGTAAATTTATTTTTATTTTAATTTTCATTTAACTTGGTTTTTTATGGACGTTTTTCTGTGGCGGCACACGCACAGCTTGACACCTGCAGCCAAACTGCGGGCTTAAGGCTTTTTCATGGCGCCAACTTGGTTTAAGATGGAGTGTTGTGGGGCTTAAGAGGGGTCTCCAAGTCTCGGTTCTTCACTTCTGGTCTTCTGGCCTTTTGTTAACGGCTTCCCGCTGTTGTCAACTCCTTAAATGTCAACTCAAGTTGGCTTTAGTCTTTGGTACACCGAGTGTCATCATCTCCCCAGCCGATGGCAGCAATTAAGTTGGAAGGCTTCAATTTGTCAGCTAAATGGAACCCCTAGGAAGCTGGTAATATAACGGAAAGATATAGTTAAATCCAGTTACTAAACCTTAGAGGCTACTTATAATGATTAACCTTAAGCAGCTGTTCTAATGAGCTTGAAAGCCGGCTGACAGTTAGTTACCTGCTTACCTCTGGTCATTATATATGCATATCTGAAGCTCTTAAAGTGTTCCTAAACCGCTTACCTCCCCAAGATATCCCTCTTATTATACCTTTTTGTGGCTGCCTGTTTCATAAGTGACAAATTTATGGCGCGTGTGTTGCAAACCACATAATTTGTCTGACTTTGAGCAAAGGCAAGGACCCTCCTCTGCGGTCATCGGATACATCCCGAAACTCTCGAAAAATCACAAAATTTATGCGCAACGCCCTCGCGCCAAATTAATGGATGCTTATTAATTTATAGCTATTTAAATGATCTCGAGGATTGCGGCATTCCAAGGCCCCTCGTTCTAATGAAGTCGGATCTGTCGCGTGTGGTGCCTGGCCCGAAGGAAGTGTATTTAATTTACACCTGAAACCGAAACCAAAAAAGCCACAAAATCCACCGAAAAAAGCGAACTTGAACCTGGAGCTTGGGGACTCTGCTGCCAAATAAATTAGCATCATGGGGTGAGGTCGGACTCCGATGTGGACTCGCCAAAAATTAAAACATTTTTCGCTTTTATTTTCGGAGTAGTTTGAAAAATGAAAGTGTTTGCTTTGGTTTCTTTTCGTTTCGGGCCGAGGCCTGGAGCTTGTGGCATTGACTGGCCATAAATAAAAGTCCAGTCCAGTGCCAGTCCAGCATTCGATATCCAGCTCATCGCCCAGCTCCAAGCTCCAAGCTCCAAGTTCCAAGCTGGAGGTTCCGAGTTCGATCTCACTGTGTGGTCAGCCTTTCTATGACTAAGCCCGCACAGCTGGCCAGCTTGGACTGGAGCTGGGAACAGCGATTGCATCGCTCTTTCTCCGCCGTTTGGAAATTACTATTATAGTTTTATGTGCTATTATTTGGGCATCACCCAGCCAGAGAGCACAACAAAAGCAAACGCCAGCCCCCGCAGCGAATAAGGCCGCAGATCCCGAGACACACATGAAGCTGACCGACCGGAGGAGAATCGGAGATCCAAGACCGAATATCGAAGACCGAGAGGGTCGATCGAGCGCCGACTTTTTGCATAATCGAAGGGGACACTCGGAGAAAAAGTATTATTAAATTAGGAAATTATTTATGAAAGCCAATTACAAGGATTACAATCAATTCAAAAGGTCTTATAATTACCAAAAGAAAAGTATTGACATTTTGTGTCATTTATTGTTTTAAATATTTGTCTTAATTTTCTTACCCATATTAAATATATAAACATTTTTCCGAGTGCCTAAAAACTTTAACCAGTCGACAGCGCGGCATCTTGATTAGCATTCGCAGTCCGAACAGTCCAAAAACGAAGTTGGCATCGATTTGCGTCTTGGAGCCCGTGGGGTGGTGGCAAGATTCTTTGGCGCCAAACGCAGCCAGACAGTTCGACCGATCGATCGCAGAGGCGGCATTTCTCCGAGTGTAACTGTTTCATATCATCTGCCAAATCGCCAAAACATTGCCAATGCAACATTTGCAGCTATTTGCCTATGCGGCATGCCATCTCACCGATTTGGCACACAGTTCTCACAATTAAAATGCCTTCTTGTCAAACGCATACCTCGGGGCGGCGCCTCTTCGCCTCTGCGGAATGTCAATGCCAAATTGTTGCAATAACCTATAAGCGAGGCATAATTTAGAGATGAGGGGATATATATCGAATATAATACAGATTTTATTTGATTAAATTATTTAAATAAAAAACTGCAAATTATAATACAAATACACACAAAATACATATTTATACGATATTTTCCAGTTCTAAACCGATAAATTCTCCACATATCGACACCTCTTTTTGCCATCTCGAATATACGACTCTCTGGACTCCCTCGGCGTGGGCGTTGCGTAGCTCAGCAGCTCTGGTGCCCGCGTTTGTCGCCGTCGATTGTCGCCCCGTGTAAATGTCAGATTGGCAAATGCCAGGCGGCAGTTGCTGGTTAGTTGGCTAAGTGAAAACCAGTAGCCCACAGCGACCAGCCGAGTGGAAGTGTAACGAGCCAGAGCCAAAGGCCAACTCCAGGTGGACGACAAGTCAATGGGATCGAAATCGAAATCGAAGTGCGGGGGAGGAGCATTAGGAGCAGGAGCAAGAGCAGAGGGGAAGGAGATACTGGAGGTGCCTCTGGTTACAGCCATGCGACAGCCTAAGGACAAGTTCAGAGCGGACAGGCAACATGAACATGTGCAATGAGCCGGGATATGGGTTAAGTGCAATTAAGATTAATCATATTGTCTTATTTTTCAGATCTTCCAGTGAACTATGTAATTTATTTTGACATTTAAGTTGATCTTGAAGTACTTAACGTGGTCTATATTCTTAGGTATCATGTTCTACTGGAATTATATAGAAAATAATACAGGCTTATTACTTACATTTTAATCAATTAAACTTTGCAGCACTTTGAGGTGTTCTGATTCTTTATTGTTTCATTTGTATAGTCTTGCAGGGTATTGTTATATTAGGTTTAAGCCTGCAGATTTGTTAATATTATATAAACTAACACAGAAAAGAATTCCAAATGGAAATTAATGCATTTTTTACTGAGTTATGATCCGCTTTCATTTAAGGGCATATAAACTTCGGCTTTCCGAAGTCAGCTTCCCTTCTTGTTCCTTTTAAATATTATATTCTGGTCAGCTTGCTAACGCAATTCGCCATGTACTGAGAACGGAAATGAAATGATCATATGTGGCAGACACAAACACACACTCCCGCCTCCCCCCTTGAACAAACAAAACGCCCACGCCTGCAAATATCCATGGAAGTCGAGGCTAAAAGGAAAAATAAGCAAAGCGCGACCAAAGCGCAGGCAACCAAGATCAAGAGACAGAGCAGCGCAAATTATTTCTCACCATTTATCTGTAAAAATTCGCATATTAAATAAGCGTGCAACCCGAAATTATCACGGACCCGGCATCGGTCCCTGAGCTCCGTCCACGGCTTTAACTTTTGGCCAAGGCTCTCGATCGTAATCTGTAAGTGTTTTCGGAGGGAAGCGGAAGGGAAGGCAGCAGCCCCGGCCCCGGCATTTATTTGTTTTTTGCGCATACGCAAAGGATATGCCCGAGCAACGCCTACAAAATGGATCAGAGGGAGGGAGGGAGGATCGAGGCTGGAGAGGATTAAGGGGGATCTTAGGGAACCTCGGATTCTGGGGGAGGAGATCCCCATCGAGAGATGATGATGATGTCGACAACGATTGCGATTGCGCGCCTGGATTACAATAATTTAACATCATCATAATAAAACAATCAACGTAAGGCACTCATAGCCCAGGCTCACAGAAGGGGCAGCGAAGGGTTAAGGTTTACGGGGAGTGTGTGTGTGTGTCTCTGTGTGTGTGTGCTTAAGTCGATACAAATCGCATATGCCAAAAGGATAAAGGCTGCACAATAAATTGAGAGGTCATTCTCTGCCATTCACTGGCGCTTCGATTCCCGATTCCCGATTCGATGCCACGATGCGAGAGACTTTTGACTTGGTTGTTCCTTGCGGCCGCCAAAGAATCTGCAACACTGAGAAATATATATTGTGGGTAATTACTGGAAATAGCCTATAATTCCCTTGAAAAATATAAACAAGACTCCAAACTTTAAGGATCAGCAGCCTGCTAAAGGTTTAATCTTTCAAGAACTCAAGAAATTTATTTCTTTAAATTTTATATATATATTTTTTTATTCCCTTGATTTTTGTTTTATGTTTTAGAACTCTTATACTAACTATAGTTTTTTTCCAGTGCCGACTTGTCTTGGACTTGTGCCAAAGTAATTGATGTGCTCGCCTGACCTGTGGGAGTTTCCGAATCACAGATTATCTTCACCAGACAATGGTGAGCCTCACGTCGTCGCTTGGCTTTTTGTTTAGCTCTTCCTTAGCTTAGTTTTTTCCCCGATTCTCTGTTTTTTTTTCTCTTTATATATTTTTTGGTCTACGCCCACCAGACATGGCCAGAACACAGAGAGAGAGACAGCAACAGGCCAGTGCCTTTGAAGCTCTGAAGTTCTTTTTACACACAAATCTTCATTGATTAGTCCCGAGTACGATATGCAAAGTATTCCGCTTTGTTTTTTGTGGATTTTTTGTGGTTTTCCCAACAAGTCAACAGGTGGATTTGGCGACATTCAGGTGGGGGAAAACGGTAAAAAGGAAAACCAAGGAAACCGAGAAAACTGAGCTGGAAAAAAGACCAAAACTAAATCTAAATCGCCATATGCAAATCGGGTTTCGCCGGTTGTGCAATCTCATCTGTCCCGCTCCCATGCTCCTATGTCTTGACCTCGCCTCTGGGGTCCCCTTTTTTTGTGTGTTGTGTTGTGTTGCCTGTTGCAAGTTGCAAGTTGCACATTGCTCGCTGTGTTGCTAGTTGCAAGTGGCCCGAAAAAAACACAAAAATATATATATGTGCGAAAGGCGACTTCGGCCGAAAGTCTGGCCTCGGCTAATTTGTCTGCGTTTCTTCGCATATTGTTTTTTTCCGACTTTATTTTTGATTCGGCTGCCGCGTGGGCTGCTAAATAAGTGCAGCAAATTATATGGAGACAAGTGCCAGAAGAGCACGAGATGGCCGGAAATCGAGAAGAGGAGAGATTACAGCCGCGTGGGCCGGCGATCAATGTGTGCGGGGATCTTTTTAGAGGATTCAAAATAGTGGTTAATCTGTGACTATCAAGTAAACAAAGCCGACGAAAAGAAGAAGGAGTCTGTAATTTAACACAAAGTCTGTTATTTGTAGAAAGAGTAAGGAGGAAAAGTTACTACCTTAATGTTTCATTCAATTTCTCATATATTTTCATCTTCAGCTCAACTTAACTTCCAATGAAAAAGCCACATTATCCCAAAAGAAGCTATATGCTTATCCTCGCTTGATATTTTCCAACCAAAAACCGCTACTCCCCGATCTGTTATCTGGAATCTGTGACTATATAACGACAACACTTCCGCCCCGCAGCACTATATATCATCGAGGCTGCAGCCCCTCCGAGCTCTGAGCATCTGAACATTCTCATCTCAGATCGCAGATTGCATCACTTTCCGCCCAATATAAATGTGAGGCTTGTCTTGCCTTTTAATGCTGGAATTAACCCCGGGTCCCGGTCGGGCCTAAGACTTATATGGCCGGCCAGAGAGCGAGCATATATCCGCCTGACATAAAAATAAGGCTGCCAAGACCGCAGGCCAAGATGTGCCATTTGCTTCTGTGACTGCGACTGCAACTGCGACTGCCACCCACAAATATTTGACTTCTCACCTACAATAAATAAAACAATAAACCGCCGTGCTGGTGGTGTTCACCTGGCCAGAGACAAATGCAAAACAGCGGAGAGAAGAAATACGAAAAAGCAAAAAAGTAAACATTGCATATTCAATAAATTTCTTGTTTGTTTTAACAATATTTGAGATCTTTATCGCATATCGAAAAGCAATCCATACACACACACACTGCCCCATTGTTGGTGGTGTCTTGTTGCACATTTGCATGCGCCAGTGGGTGAAACTAGCAAGAAACGCTTGTCACGCTTGGCTAAAAATGGTAAAAATGACAAATGTTTCACAGCGGCCAAAAAAGTGCATGGAAAACATGGGGAAAAAGGAGGCAAAAAACGTTCAATTTCTTGGCTGCAGAACATGACAAGCATGAAACTATCGTAGCATTAAATAAAATATGTAAAATAATAACAAAGACACACACACACACACACACACATGCGGAGACAAAACAAAAGACTTAGGCAACGAACTGGCTGCCGAGAAAGACTTGAGGTAAGAGTGGGTTAACAGTCCAGTCTAAGACGAAATCGGGGCTAAGAGGGGGGATATATTCAGCATCATTATTAGCAGCAATTTGTGTCTTTTATTGCCCCGAAATTGTCCAGCGTCCAATAATAATGTTAATACTTCTCATAATAATACACCAATGCTGCATTTTTTTCTGCGGTTTGTTTGTTTATTCGGCCGCCAGCATTCAAAGTCCATTATTGAAAAGTCCCGGAAAAACTCCGAAAAATATTGACGGTAAAACAAACAAAGAAAGAAGTAACGAAGAAGGGGATACTCTGATGAGGAAATATTTAAAATATATTAAAAATATATTAAACAAATTAAATGAATTATCACAGTAAAAAGAACATGAAAAATAAGCCAAGGTATAAAGCAAATATTATTATTTTAAGGAGTTAATTATATTACTTTGTGAAGCTATAATAATATAATAAATTCTATAAAACCTTTTAAAATATATCTAAAAATAATATTTCTAACTATAAATTCCAACTAATTCTATTAACTTATTCTCCAAATATTAAAATTTCCTTTTTCTAAAAAAAACATTCTCCATAGACTCACCAAGAGCACCCCGTTCCCCCAAAAGGGTATCCTCGCATCAGCAAAGAGACGACGCCTGATAATTTAGCATACTTACGGCTCTGCGATTGCCTGCAATTTGTTTCGGGCACCACCTACTACTCCAGAGCTGGGTCTTTGGATGCCTCGGATGCCTCCGCTGCTCTCCGCCGGTGAGAGGTCGTCGCCACAATGCGGAGAAAACCCCCCTTTTGTGGCTGAGTGTGTTTTTTTTTTCTTTAAGTTGGCCATAAAAATCAAAGTGGGCTGGCTGGCGATTTACTCAGTGGTTGTGGCTGTGTTGTTGATGTCTTCATTATAATTTCTATATGCTCAGTTCGCGGCTGATATGTGGACGAGGCTTCCCTTCCATTCCATGGAACAATTTCACTGGCCAAAAAGCGTGGGTCGGAGCCGCCGGAGTGGAAAATTGGTTAGGCGAAGGGCAACTCGGGGCGGTTTCTGTTGTAGATTGCCCCGAACCGCGGGCTCGTCATTTCTCTTGGGATTAAGACATTTTATATTTTTGGCAATTGGCCACAGTTGGGACGGGTCGGGCAGAGGGATCGGTTTATTAAATATTTAGAGGCACTGCAGGAAAATTCTTTAAAATGTGTGCAATTTCCTTACCTAATTTTAAGGAATAATAATCGCTAAAAACAATTTACCATATGAGAAACTAAGATAAACTTTCAAACTTAATTTATATTTACTTTTAAAACTTTTAAATAAACTCAAAGCTGTTTTTAAATAGAAAACTCAACAAAAACCTTTACAAATTCAATTGAATTTCCCCCTTAGTAATTGTTTTAAATGTCTCACTTTATTTATAGTTTTAAATGGCAGTGTAACCGGCGATTATCCCCTTTCGCTTTGTATGTCAACCGGGGCTTCCTGTCGTCCCCTTGCGTGCCTCGTTTACCTCCTCTTCCGCCGCCATGAGTGACCCATTATCCCATGTGTGAACCAGTCTTTCCGCAGACCACAGAAAACAGACCCCATGACCAGGACCAGGACCAGCACCAGGACCAGGAGAAGTCCCCATCTAATTATCGGCATTTGCTTAACAAGCTGCCCGTCTGCGGCGATAATGCAGAATGCTCTTGTTTTTTGCTGAGATGGCGCCTCCTCTGAGATGGAAATTAAAGGCCAGTACGAACGCAAGACAGGCTGCAAAATTGGTCAGGGAAAAAAGCTGAAGAAGGAGACCAGTTCGGCGGAGTTTAAAAAGCAATCAACACGTGATTATAATGATGCGGCATGCGGCGGGGATCGTTTATGTGCTTAACCAGCTGGTTAGGCTGCTGCCCGTCTTACACATAATTGGCAGGGGGGCTTCGAGGGGCTCCGAGGGGCCAAGGAGCCCCAGCCCCCCCTGTTCGATTAGGGGGACGCATTCATTGCATTTTAGTTGAGGCGACTTGTCGCTGACAGTAATTTGCCCGAGCGGAAAACTCGTTTGCGCCGGACTCCAGTTGATAATTTAATTTGCATAGTGCCAATTTATGCTGCACTCGTGATGGACATGGGGCAGCCATGGGTTAAGCAGGCACCGCAGCAGTAACTGGAGGGGACCCCTCGCCACCCCCCTTATCATATCATTTGCATCTACACTCGTGTTTATTTCTGCACCATTTGTGTTCGACGATCGTTATCTGCATCCGTTTAAAGCGCTGCCATTTTTTGCCATTTTTTCTCTTTTTTTTTTTTTATTTCGCAGAGCTGCTGCTCTTGTTCGACAATTTGTAGCAAGTGGTTACCATGTTCATGGGAATATGGTTTTGCATATATATACCGGGATATATATGGTACGCGAGTGCGGTCGGTCCCAAGTCTCTGGCGTCCGACATGTGTTTGTTTATACTGCGGCTGCTGTTCACTCGGCCGATGCTGATGTTGCTGCTGCTGCAAATGCCACCCAGTGGGCCACCGATACTTTTACTCCAAACCGGGCAGAGATGCTTAAAATATACTTAATAATTTTGATAAACTGCTTCTGAGAGGGATAAACTAGCTGACTATAGTAAATACATATTTTCAAATATGCTTTTTGGAATGTTCTTTCTCTTTGTTTCTAAACAGAAAATATTAGAAGAACAATTATACATAATAGAATATTTTTCTGGTACATTCTTTCCCTAACTTTTCAACTCAACTCATATAACATCCTAAATCTATATTTCTTGTTCTGCTCCAGATCCCGCTATTCTTTCTCCTCATAATCTCTTCAGCGCTCGCTTCTTCTCCTTGAGCAGCTTCTCCTTGATCTTGTCCTTCATCTTGTTGTCCTGTGACTCTGCTAGCTTAACCTCCCCACCATCCCCAGACTTGGCATGAATCTCCGTCATCATGCGCGCCCGCTGCGAGTAGTCTTCATAATGCTCCAAGAGCATCTGACCAGCCTCTGCGTTTAAAGCAGACTCCGGATTCGGAGCAATTAGCAGACATTTAATGGTAACCAGAATATGCTTGATGCCCAGATCCGGCTTCCAGTCCTTCTTCAAGGTATTCACACAGATCTCCCCGTTGGCGGAGACATTCGGGTGAAAGATCTTGGTGAGAAAGTTCGCCTTGGGCGGAGACTTTGGGAAATCATTGTTGAGGGTCAGCTTGACGCGAAAAATTCCAGCGGCGTAAGGAGTGCCAATGGGTCCTTCGATCAGAGCCTGAATATCCAAGGCGTCGCGTTCGTTGATGAGGACCTTGATGCCCTCCGGGGGCTCGGCCTCCAAGTCCTGCAGCTCCCGCATCACCTGGCGGATGGCCTGCGGCGACAGGCTGTCGGAGATGGAGATTTTAGAACTCATATTTCATATTTCTTAACTCTAAGTTTGACTGCGAGGTAAATTTTCGTTTGTTTTATATTCTGAATTTAATTCCTGGCCTTCGCTGATGTTGTTTTTCAAGCCAAGCGTTCAGCACTGACTTTAAGCTGAGCAAAAAGCTAGGCCATAAAATCAGCGGCTTTATCCTGCCAGCTGACACGCAACAGTGTGTCTTGGGCCTTGCCAAGGTGGTCACACTTTGATGGCACTTTTTTAATTAGTGGCCCCCGGGCTGATCCCGCCAAACAAACTGTCGTTTCTATGGCTTTTCCAAGACAGCCCAGGCATCGCGTGTGTGATTTTCCGCGCTGACGGTGGGGCAATTAGTCATTTTCGCGGACGTTTAGTTGGTAGCCACAGTGGAGAGAGAGCGAGCGATGGGTGGCTAAGCGAATGATGAAGACAGGCATCAGTTGCTCCTCCTAAGACTGCTTGAGAATTGCTTTGGAAAAGTAGCTCAGCTTGGGAATGCCTTAAATAATTATTTCATATATTAACTCCGCAACAAAGTAGTTAAAGAATAATAAATTCCAGCGTTGCGCTGATAATTCTCGCGTACAAATTGCTCCGATGACATTTCCATTGGGCGAGTTCGCTGCCCAAGTCTTTCGATTGGCGACTCTAAATTTATGAAATCTTGAATGGCAAGCGATTTATTTATTTAATGCATTTTTAATAAATTGCCAGCCAAAGTAAACAATTTAATTGCGGCCCCAACAACTGGCAGCAACATGAGCAGACAGAGTCGAGGACCCTTACCAGACACAATCAACCCGAAGCCGGGCCGGAGAATGCGTTTAATAAATCATAATAAATATTATGGCAATTGCAAATTATTCTAAACAATTCACGGTCACGGCACAGGGAGGGCATGGGGGAACGGCAGGCCCAGCCACTATCGGTTCACTTAAAGGAGAAAAACTAAAAGTAACATTTCAATGCGAAATCGAATCGTGAGCCAAGACCAGGTCCAAGCCAAAGTCCGAGCTGCTGGGCAGCCAGCAGCCAGCAGCCGGCAGCCCCGAAACGGGCACACAACAATTGCTACTAAAACAATTGTTCTTTTCGCAAGAACAGCAATATGCCGCTCATGTCTCTCTGATTGTTCTTGTAGCTTTTAATGTTGAACAACATTTGCATGGCACTTGGCTGTGGCTTCGACTCGACTGTGGCCTCCTTGCAGCAGCCACTGCCACTGCAATTGCCGTTTTGATGGATTTATGAGCTATGATTCGCGATTTGAGTGCTGCCTGCGCCTGGGCCGGCAGCCTTCGGCCTGCATTTAAATAATTAAAACATCCAGCGAGAAAATTCATTTGATGGTGGTCAAAGCGCAGCGGGAAATTAATTAGTCGTCGTGATAAATGAAAATTGAATTAGTGGCTTGTACTAGTGCCTTTCCGCGAGTGACTGAGTGACTCAGAAAAACATTGGTGAGTGGAAAAGGTCAGAGCAGCCGGAGTGAGCACTAGATTGATGATGTTCCCAATGGATGTCATCATTTAAGCTAATGGAAGGAGTGTGTGTGGGGCTTAGCAATTAATTTAAGCCATTCTTGAAGCAAGTAACCTTTTTCTCTAAACAGAAAAAAGTTTAGTTTAAGCCCATAATTGAGAAAAAACGTTAAAGAATTGTTACAAGCAAATTATATTAAATTAGTGTCATAAAAAGCCAGCAACTAATAGAAAATTGAAGCGGTAAATCACAGAAGCCTATGATGTTTTAAAGCTAATAAAAAACTATACAAATTGTGTTTTAAATTTAAGAACAAATTAAAACAAATTAGTATCATTTGATTAACAGATTAATTATCCTTTGAATGCTATTGTTTTAGTTCTTCAAATATTTCGTGACTATAAAAAAATCTTTTAAATTAAATTAAGCTAATAAATAGAGCTTCTACTATTTGGTTTTTATTTTCCCAAATTGGAAACTATTTAATATTTTTTTTTGTTCATAAATTAGGCTTAATAAATCCCCAATTTTCCCTCTGTGCACACCCAATGCGAAATCACTTTTCCTTTTTGTAGCTGGTTTACTCTGTCAGTTGGTCAGTGGTCGGTCGTCGCCTTAATCAGATAAAAATGTTGTCTGCATTTCATTTTAGTTACCGCGCCGCCTTGTCAGCTTTTACACTTGTCATTTGGCAGAGGCAAAAGACCTGGCCAGAGCCAACTCCCACTCCTGCCTGGATCTGCAGCAACTCTTATTCCTACATATTCCTACGGAGATCTCTCAGGCCCCGTTTAAGGCATATCAAATGCATTCGAGTGTGTCTAACGAAGTCCGCAAATATTAGCGCTGAGTTTGTCAGATTTATGAGCAAATCTCCATGCTGACCGAGTCCGAGTCCGAGTTTGAGTCCGACTTGGTTTCGGTCTTTCTGGCTCTGCGCTGACACTGTCTTGGCCATGTATCTATGGGATTGGGTCCGAGAGTTGGCCATAAGTGGAACACACTGCAGTTTGTCGCCCCCGCCATGGCAGTGCTTTTCAAGCCAAACATTTGTAAAAAGGCGTGAAAATAATTCAGCGTCAAGTGACAGAAATGCCACACACATTGGCCCCGAGGGTTGTCCGTTTGCCAAACGGATGGGGGGAAGGGTGGGGCTCTGGCAAATGCGAATAATTGCTAGTGATGGGTCTTAGGATAGGGGTAGAATTACAGGCCATTTTGCAGGGGTTTCTACAAATAAAATTCTAATGAAATTACTGTTAAGAAATTTTAAAGGGTTTGAAATGGTATTATTATATATCAAAATTAATTTTATATTTAAGATTTTATAAATAATACCAAAAATAACGGGTTTGTTATCGTTTTTGTTCTTAATTTAATAATTCAAGTTCTAAATTACTTTAATATACCTCCATTAATTTTCCTCTTATAACAATTTCTATCGATAACAATTGTCTATCGAAAGAAAGAAACACCACCTCTAGGCTGCGATGATTCATTGAGCGGAGCCAAAAAATTGCGGTCAGTGCGTGTGCGCAGCGAAATCGATTTGTGGAATGCAACTTTGGGGATGCACTCGCCGCAAGGCCCCTCTCCCAGCTCCCTCAGTGTGGTCCCCGTCCCCTGCTAATAGCTGGGATTACATGAAAATGGCAGTCAGCGTCTCGCCCACGCGTCACTTTCGCGGCGCAAGGCAACATGTTGCATATTGCATATTAGACTTAGCGCGTTGCACGTTGCATGTTGCCGGCGTGCGTTGTCAACATGCCATGTTGATAGCGCTCAGTTGCCAGCCGATCAGCCGTTCGCTCGTTCAGTCGGTTAAAGCCGATGGCCGATAGCCGATGACGATGACAATCGACAAGAAACATGGCCAAATGTCAACCGCTTACCAAATTTGGCCCGCAAATTGTGTCATAATTTGTAAAAAGCGCCACCTAGTGTATAAGCGAAATTACGCACTGAGAAAAAAAGGGAGATGCTTTATAAAACTAATAGAATTAAATATATTAACGGGGAGTACAAACGATGGATAAAATTAAATTACACTAGGCGATATATTAAAGAAAAGATAATTTTGAATCAAAAGTATATTTCTCTAATGGTATTTTAAATTATTATCAAAAGGTGCTAAAACATATTAATAAAAATTTAAGAAAATATTATTCTTAATAGAAATTTATCTATAATAGTATATAATTATAATCTATAATTAAACCTTGCGGGGTTATATAATATTCTTCAAAAACTTTCAACTCCGTAAAATTTTCATTTCCGACTTAACAACATAAAAAAATGTTCCCAATTAAAATTAATGCTTCTTTAGCTTAGTTCCAGTTTTTTTTTAAATTTTGAATTGTCAAAAAATGCATATTGAATTATCTATAAAATATCAAATTGAAGAATGCGAATATTTATGATCTCCTTTCAAGTTTACTCCAATTATTTCCCAATTTAAAATACTTAAACATAATATATGCAAATTAGCAACACAAACTAGATCGATTAAATTTTTCTTTAAGTGCTCAATGAAAATCCACAGTCGACGTCGCTCCGAAATTATGGCTGCCAGGGGCCAATCCATGGACATCGACTAGCCACCAAATGGACAGCTCTCCGACTTGTCCGGAGACTTAAGCTTTTACATTCTGTCGGACAGCCTAGTGCCTTGGGGTCTCTTTTTTTCGGACAGGAGCCGGAGCTAGGGCCAAGGGGGGCTCAAGGGGTGCCACCGGGGCTACGGGGGGGTTAAAGTCGTGCAGCGGGTCGTGACAAATTTAACCTAATGATCCGAAATTATTGCACCTTAATTGCCCAGCTCGACGATGGCTGTCTGCGGCGGCTAAATGGAAAATCGACGCGCAAATATTTAGAGAATTTTATTTATACTTTATATAATTTTTTACCACAGCGATTTTCGGGGGTTTTTTTCTCGGCGGCAACTGTGATTTGTTTTTGGGGGCCTTTCGGCCATTCGAGACTGGACGGGCTGAAGCTGAAGCTGGAGCCCAACTTTGGGCCAAGTTAGCAGGCAGTAAAAGTGATTTGTAGTTGCCGAAATGGCGGATTTGAGCGCTCTGAGTTATTTGGCGGCATTTGGCGGCTCTTGTCGTTTCGGTAGTAACTGTTGACAGTTGAATGCTCCTCGCAGTCAGCTCCAAACTTTAAGTTTTTAACTTGGGCCTAAACGTTAGGCCAAGTCTGCAACTCTGACTCCTCTGAGTTGCATGTCAGTCGCTGTGGCGAACAATTGGCGGCGCGGTTTTTGCTGCGATTCGGCGTGTAAAAATTTACACGACCGGCAAGTAAACACATTTTATGACCTTTTGCAGATTTGCCGCTTTGCTTTACTGCCTTACTCACTCACTGATACTGATAGCCAAAAAAAGAAACACAAAAAACAAGGCTGGAAAATCCCCCATTTCGAGAACGCTGTCATGTTATGAAAACGCAACAAAAAAGTGTCTATGCTGGAAACCAATAATACAAACTGTGCGGGCCTCTATGCAATTGCAATTGTTTTCGGCTATTTTTGGTTATTTTTGGATATTTGTGGGTACGTTTTGCTAAAGTTCACCATGGGTTGGGTCAAGGCACAGTGGAAACCGCTGACCAGGTGCTCAGCGCTGTGTGAATCGATCGGATCTCGCATGGGGGTAACCCGAGAATGCCCCCGAGATGGCAAAAAGCCAGCCACAAATCTTGTAATCAGATCAATTAAGGCTAATTGTGGACCCACAACCCCCGCTTACCTTGAATTCCGAATGAGAAGGGGTCATAAGTCTTCCTGATCCCTTTAAAAACATATAGAGAAAAATCTGCATTTTATTAGAGTAACTTAGCTTAATTAGAGGTTTGTATATCAATTAGCAATCTAGTGGTTAACATGTACTCCTTGTTCATTCAACACCTCATAAATCCATTACGTATTTGAATAAACACAGTGTTTAACTCTTTTTTTTCGCTGTGCAGGCAACTAGTTCAGGTAGCTCCTCTTAAGCCACCCATAAAAGCGACTTAAATAAAGCCACAAAAATTAGATAAATTATCGCGTGTATTTAAATATGAAGTCGGGACACACCAGACCCAACTGAAAGTGAAATTTATTGGCCATAAATAGCTAGACAAAATCGATTAGTTGCTGCTGGTGGGTGGGTGTGGCCGCCATGCCAGCCAAAGAGACTGAAAAGCTGAGAAGCTGAAAAACTGAACTGCAGCAGAAAAACATTTCCACGAATCAGCTGCAGGTGCATAAATTAAAGTGCGAAAATCGTAATAATAATAATGATATGGGGGCAGGCGGTGTGCATTCGAAGCAGCTCTCATTATGCGGCGAACAGGAAGCCAGCTAAATGCTAACTAACATGCAATGGCGCTGCTAACTCTCATGGCTATAAATATATATATAAATATATATGTGTATATATATAGTTACATAGCGAGCGACACGTAATTGAATCAATGGAGTGTGTGGGAAAGTTCATTTGCAACGCCCCCACATTGGATCTCGGAGCTGCAGCATTTCAATTCTATTGTTGTGCCCTGCCTTAGGAAGGGTGCTTTGGCTGGAATAGAAATTTATCGGATTAAGTAGATTTAATTGCAGATTAAAAAGGTTAAAGCTAAATTAATTTTTAATTATATGTGCTTATAATAGTTCCTATACTTTTTAGAAGGCTTCTGGGCTTCAAAGAATTTATTTAAGTAGAAAACAATATTTCTTTTAAGTGTTAAATTCAACACAAACAAAGCGGATCACTGAATAAATTATATAAAATCTATTTTAGGTTCCGAAAAATGTTACCTATGCAGCCTCATAAATAATATTACAATAATGCACTGAAAGGTAATAAAAAGAAGTATAAGCAATAAGCATTAACAAAAGATATTAAAAAGAGTTACTTTCAACAAGTATTAGCATTTTAATTAAAATATCCAGTTAAGCACCTCTTAAAGTTTAATTATATATATAATCCAAATTTCTACAAACAATATTTTCTTTCACTTACTCACTGCCTTTCGTTATTATCTCTCTAGATTTAATAGAGTATTTAGGATTTTATTGCCTTTTCAAATACACAAAGAAACTCAACATTTTCAACTAAAGTCGAGCGCTAACGAGGCACCAGCAGCAAATGGCATCTAGCCAAGCAGCGGCAGAAACAACAACAACAGCAGCAGCCTCATAAGCAAACAACAACAATTGGCCACGGTAGTCAGGGCATTGATATTGCAATTAATATGCAGCCCCATATATATATATATATACAACGTTGCGGATATGCCGTCTATATATTGGTATAGCCATTAGCCCAAGCCAAGGTATACGTGTGTGGCCGCCTTTTTTTTCGGCAAGTTCGTTGCCCAAGTCTTTTGTTTGGCGCTGCTGCTGCAATCCGTCATAGCGATTATTTGATTTAATTTAGATTCCTTTTGGGCCGAGAGCCCTGAGCAGTTGACAGTTTATCAGCTGGGAAATGTTTAATGTTCCGATATTTCCCTCTTTCCCCCCTTGTGAATTTTAGCTCTCCCCTCTGGCCGCCCGCAGCTGTCAGCAAAGGCTTTGACGTCGCCCCGTTGTCGATGCTGTGCAGCGATAAAGTTGTCAAAGCAATTTTTGGCTGGCTAGGAAAAATGTTTAGCTACAAAGTACCATACGAAGGCACTGCAAAAAATAACTAGGCTAAGAAAGATGTTTTAAAACAAAATACCTAAAAAAATTATTACTTTATAGAATGTTTTTAAAATGAGGAAACATTTTTAAAGGAATAAAAATTATAATTAAATTGGGAATAAATTTCGTCAACGAATAAGTACAGATTGTAATTAATAATAAAGGCTATTTATATTTTAAATTAGTAAATTATTTAATTGAATTTAAAGCATCATATTTTATTATTTCCTTTAAGATTTTTTAATAAACATATAATTTTTTCCAGTTTGGAAATATTTCTTCACTTTGTTAAAAAATTATCCCTGATTTAAGCTTAATTTTCGCAAAGTGTAGCCGGGCCAAAAGGCAAAGCCACCAGCTCTCCAGCTGCCTGCTTTTGGGCCTGTTGAATGTCTAATGTCGTGACTCGATTAATGAAATGTTGCAGCCAGCACAGAGAGAGAGAGAGAGAGAGAGAGAGGTGGAAAATGCAACGAGAATTATAAAAAGTTATAATAAAAGCATTGACAGTCGCCTAATGGCCGTTTGTTGGCGCTGTGGTGTCAACATGGCCTGGGCCACGTTAATGGATCGGCTAATTAGATATGTGGGCCCAGGCAGTTGCCAATGCAACTGCACATCGGTAATGAAGATGGAAACGAGTGCCAGAGTTGACAGGTCAGGCGGTGTCGGGAGAGCTTTCCCCAATTGTTGTCGTTGTTGTTGACAAACTCATCAAAGATCCGCGAGTGGAGTGCATTTGATTAGCTTAATAATATAGCCATAACTGCGGGCTAACCCTACCATCGACATCTTCATAATAAAACAATCAACGCACAATCAACGCCGAGATCAAGTGACTCTCCATAGACAACGAGCGGGCTTAGCGAATATTATTGCACAGTAAAAAATATTACTTTATAAGTAAATGAAATATAAAACTACATAAGTCCAACAAGATTTATGAAGATGAAAATGTAGTTTTTATTGAAAAATAAAATATGAACTACTTACTCTTGACATTCAAAATACAAATTAAATTTTACAAAAAGAAATAAGATAAAAGAAAATATATTCCTTAAGCACAATAATCTCTATAGCTTAAAATTTGGAATTTAGAATACTTGATGTAAGCCAGATAACATCGTATATATTTTTTTCTTAAAACCAATATCATTTTTTTTACCTTTTCCCAAAGCTCTTTAATATCTTTTCAGTGTACCTACCTTGCCTGCAGCAGCCTCATCTTTAGGCTCTTCTCCTTTGGTGTCTTGCTTAAAGTTGGCATTTCCTGGCATTATAAGCGTTAAATTGAGAGGTCAACAAAGTGCTGTATGGTGTGTGTACCCCTGTGAGTGTGTGTATTTTATTTTCTTTTTTTTTCAGCCTGTCTGTGTGTGCGTTTCCTGTCTAGATTCCCGGGCACCGAATCCGAATCCGAATCTCTTAAGGCCTGTGCCAAAGTAATTGATGTGCACGCTTGACCTGTGGGAGGGAACATATTGCAGATAATCTGCAACGCAGACAATTGCCTCAATGAATTTTTTATAAGCCACCGCACGCTGAATAAATGCTTGTACTTACCCGTACACAGGCCTTTTCATCGAGCCCATCCACGTGAAATGTGGCCCATTGTCTTTGGCTCTTTGGATTGAGGCATCGCCGGATCGAGGGATCTTCGGCTGGCTGGCAGCTCTCAAATATTTATTACAGCATTTATTAAGCGCTTTTCACAAATCGACAAACACTTTGACAATGAAAGAAAACCCCAAGCCGAAAGCCCAAAATTCCACGCACCGCAAATTAGTCTGAGCTGAGGGACAAAACAAAAGGCAGCATTGGAAATCGAACTCGGACAAACGTGGGCGTTCTTCAGATTTATGTTGCAAAGTTACAGCCCCACAGAAAAAATGTGATACATGAAAGCTTCATAGGTTTGGATGAGATCGTTGGGTTCAAATCATTGATAGATAGAGATGCTGCGATCAACTCTTGAAGATTTATACATAAAAAATATATCATTTACTCTTACTTTTTTAATATTTTATATATTTAAAAAATTACATTTCAGATAGAAGTTAATTACATTCGAAGTATTCCCCTCATTCTCTTCCTTTTTCTTTAACATAGACTCCCCAAAAATTAAAACTTTACCATGAACCTCATCCCAAAACTCACATTTTCTTCAGTCTCCAAATGTGAATGATCTAACGAGCGCTCATAAATATTTGATATGAAAAAAATTCAAATAAAATTGATACGCATCATTTGAAAACTCATCACCAGCGGCAGACTTTTGGATGGGAACAACATGATCTCGACGAACGAAGGCACAGACAGTCTTCAGTCAGTCGGACGAACACCCGAAGACTTGTCTTAAATGTTTTGGGACCGCAGGCTTATTTGTTTTGCCGGTGGATATGTATTTTGGGATTTGTTAATTAATTAGTCGGGGTTAATGGGCTGCCATTAATAAAAACGCTTATTTATGGCGCTAAAAATACAAAATGCTACAGCACCAGCCCCAGTCGCAGCTCCAGCTCCAGCAGAGACCCCTCGAAAGAAACTTTCTCTCCAAGTTGTATAACTCTATAAACCCGACAACAGAAAACTGAGACTGCGATTGCTATATAACAGAAATATGAGGCCTACAGATCTGGCAGATTTTCAGATATGAATTATGCTCGGCATGTACCAGAGAGAGGCCCAATCGTTCGACACCCAGAAAAAGTCTTAATTAGCTGCGAGCCGTTTTGGCCAAATTGCCTCCCTCATTTCGAGAGGCTAACCGTTCACTTCTCGCCCAAGTTTGGCTATCTCTGTGAGCCGACTTGATAATGATGAAGGCTGAAACCGAAATAGAAATGAACCAAATGCAGGCTCAGTCTGCTGCGGGCTTGGGTTCCCATGATAACTCCTTTGCAATTGTCTTGCCAACAACCTGTCCGAGAACTGGCCAAAATGGAGCCCCCAGATCGAGCTGCGATATCCGGATAGCCGGGATAGGAGACTCCAGAATGGCACAAATTTCATTTTCATTGTCCACCGCCACCGCCGCCGCTCATTTCTGGTTTTAATAATTTTAATTAGCGATCGCTTATCGACGATTATGTCAGTCGTCGCTGTTACTACTACTGCTGCTGCTGCTGCTGCTGCTGCAGCAGCAGAACAACCCACACAGAAAGCGCTGTTGCAGCGAGTTGCGTGCCTCGAATTGGATCCCAAAACACCGGCACCTTTTCACACCAGGAATGGCTTGGACAGCTTTGACTTCGAGGTTTAGTTTCAGCTTCACAGAGAAAAATTAGGTCTACATTTCATTAAAATTCAAGTTAAATACGTTTTTTTTTTTTTTAATCAGGTTAAGATGGTTGGTTTATTGAATCAAAATTCGACTCTTACGACTGTTACATTTAATTTCTTTTCGTCTTGAAATAAAAGTTTTTCAATTTAGTCGGCTATTTCGTTAAGCTAAATGAAAATTTTTATAATTAATACAATTGGCAAGAGAATATGATGAATTACCATTGTTTTTAGTCAAGTGACAGTCTTTATAGCAACTTCAATCAGCAACACCTGCCACCCCAAAAGCCAGGACCACACGGCCCGCACCAGGAGTTGAAGGGACCATTGTAGGGCCCAAAGCACGGATCGTAAAAGCCACTAGGTCCACTTCCGCCACAGGGGCACAGGGCGGCGCAAGGATAGCAGGGATAGCTGCACATGGTTAGAAGCTAGGTTTAGGGATAAAGCTAGTTACAGTTTATAGAATAAGTAATTATAAAACTTACTTTTTGCTTGGAAAAATTTGGAAAAATAAATTTTAGCTGGGACTGTAGGATTTTCTTTCTGTGTTGTAACAGTCCGAAGAGCTCGAATTTCAATTTTTGACTGAGTTTTGAGATTGCTGATCTCAAAGTAAAGAAAAGTCAAGGCCTGCTTTTGAAAATCTATTTGAATTTTATTTAACATTTTTATTATAGATTTAATTGATTAATTTTCTTTCTCTGTATAACTTTAACTCCATCTGTCAAGCGCTTTTCCCAGACCCAAACACCAACGCATGTGGGCAGCATTTGATGTCTTTGGCTACTGTCTGCGTTTTCCCTCCATCTCACCTTTGTCCAACCATAATGGAGTGTGACTAATTAATAAATTAATTTCGTCGCTGTCTCATTTGTAATTTCAATTTGTCTAATAGGATTTCATGTTTTGACCATTTTCGGTCCTACAGAAAAGCGCGTTTTATGTCTTTAGTTTAAGACGGCTTAGGCCTGGCGATAAAGCAATTTGTACAATGCGCCTAATTAAGCGTGAAGTGACGACTTTACAGGGTGTCAGAGTGTCAGAGAAAATGTGGGCGCTAAATAAAGTCCTAAGCTAGATTCGGAAAATACTTCGTTTTAGTCTTGGACTGTGAAAAGTGGCCATCGTGTGAACTAGACAGATATTTATTTGAATAAAGCCCTTAAGTTAAGTGTTAACATGAGTAAGAGTCGAGGTGGAGTGAGTAGTTTAGGGTTATTGATGGTTAAGATGGGAAAAAAGGGTTATTTAAAGTGTCTTAATAATTTAGAAAATTAATTCAAGTCAGAGTTAAAGACTTACTGAAAGGATAACTGCAAAAATAAACCTGTTAGACAAGATATTTCTTATCTTAAATACTTCTTCTATCTATACTATTTTTTAGAATTCAAATATATCCCAAACTCTTTTCCTTGATACCTATAGTAGCCCTCACTGTGTCACACTTCTCTTTCTATCCGTTGAAGACAATTTATTGGAGAATAAACGAGGACAAGAAACAGACAACGAACATCGACAGGCAGCCGCTGCTGCTGCTGCCGCTGGTGACTTTCGAAACCAGAAGACAATCCTATCCAATCTGCGGCTATATCTACATATCTGTCAGGAACCGGCGACAGGCTCTCTGGGATATATCATATCTGGCAATTTAAGCGTTTAATCACGCGTAGACATTCGGGCGAGATAAATCCAGAAACGGAGAACAACGAGAGCGCGGCATTCGAGAAATAAATAAAAAAGACGCAGAGCGAAAAAATATATACACCCCGCCATAAAAAGTAATTACAGGCACACGACGACGTAGGCAAAAATAAACCAGAATCAGGCCAGAAAAAAAGAACTATAAGATATAAAAAAAAACACTCACACACAACAATTGCTGTGACAAATCTGCAATTTTTATTACCGTTGTGCCGTGGCTTGTGTTCCTGTTGCCTGTTGCCCTGTCAGCCTGCAAAATGATCGAAGAGTCGCATATGAAAACGCGAAGCAATTGAGATTGATGGCAGCCAGGCAGCCTGCAAAGGGGGCGGCGTACTCAAGGGGGGGCGTGGTATGCCGTCAGTCAGCGCTCTTGTCTCTGCTCTGCTCGCTTTTTTTCTGTTTTCTCGCAGGGCCATTTTGCATTTGGCGCGACTTTTACATGAGAATTACAAACTACTGGCAACACACGCACACACAGGCCGGGGCAGGCACACACAGAGATTATTTTACCTGCGTAGGTTGAGAGCTGCGACTTTTGAGGGCACGCGAGGCGGGGCTGGGGGGGTGGCACATGCCAAAGACTGCGAAAATTGTGTCGCCAATTGCTGGTGGCACATGCATGTGGCTGCACTGAGGGGAAAATGTGTAAATACTTAAAGGAAGCAAGATTGTTTACCTAGAAATTATCTTATTATATTTTACATTTAGGTTTATAAATATTAGTTTTTAATAATCTTAAAATGACTATATTTAAGGCCTTTTAAAGTCTTCTTGAGTACCATAAACTGGTCTAAAAGTGAGTTATTAAAGAAATTCATGTATATTCGGAGTCCCCAATAAAATCTTAATTAACTTATAATAATACAAAGACAATTTTTTAAAGATTTTTTGTAATATTTTTGTAATATTTGTTACATTATTAAAATTTATTGACAAAAATATTAATTTTTTTAAATTATGAATGTAGTTTGCAGATTTGTTAAACTCATGAAAATAAGCACAAAAAACTTGAAATTAATACTTTTTTGGCTTAGTTATGGATTTTTTAAGCTTTGAATTTAAAGCTTCTTTGGCTAAGTGAAAACCATTTTCTTATAACGAATAAAATCTTCATATTTACAATTATATAAAATTAAAAGAAAGCTGTTTTACATTTTCACTTTTTATATTTTAAAATTCTCTATGTATCTTTTTCACAACTTTTATTCTCTTATTTTTTATAATATTTTTAAAGTCGCCAGAATTTTCTCAAGTGCCTCGAATGACGCATGCGGCGAGTGCCAAGCTTATGGAATTCATGATCAATGACTAGACATAGACACACACACGCACACACATGGGACACACATGCCATACACGCCGCAATCATAAACAAAATGGAGCAGGAGGGAGACAGAGGCACAAATTAATGAACACTTTGGCTGACATTTTAAGGACAAGTTCGTCGGTTGCTGCGGTTTTTTCGTGTTTTCCACAGCGGGAGCGGGGGGAAAATCGGGGGTGTAAAGGGTGGTAAATGGGAGAGACCCAGGTTGATGGCTTATGCAATTGGACAGTGAGTGATTGGGAGCAGGCAATGCTGCTAATGGTGATATAGTATCTGCTGTCCATTCGAATTGAAAGCAGCTTAAAGGATTGCGGCCTGCGGGATTAAAAACGGTTGCTGAAAATATCTCAAAAGGCGATAAACAAGACAGGATTAAGCGTTAAAGAGCTCTGAACAAGCTCACTGAGTTGCAGGAATCCCCTTGAAGTGGGGCTTATAGGAGTAAAAGTAGAGCAGTGAGCAGTTAAGATAAAAAATAAAGTAAAATATAAAAAGCTTTAACTTACATTCAAAATAAAAAAACCTATAAACAGAGGGAAGTGAATAAGTAACATAAATACAAACCTTTAAAGATTGTATATCTATTTTTATAATAATAACCCCTTTAATACGATAAAAATAACTAATATAAAGATACCATCTTGAAATAAACATCCTTGAGCTGGCTTTGATTGGTTTCTCTTCCGACTTCCTTGCTTATTTTCCAGCCTCATCTCAAGCTCCATCTGCAGCTCCATCTTGGCCTGCCATCTCCTGCCACCTCCCACCTACCACATCAAGTGCAGCCCACTCACAACTGGCACAAGGACAGCAGCAGAAACAGCAACAGTTGCTGCTGCTGCTGCACTAGCTACTAATTAACTGGCTAACCGGCCTGACTCTTTGGCTTGCGTTGGTGTCTTAAGGTCTCCGAAGGGAGAGCTTGGCTTGTATGTAATTCAATCAATTGGAAAACCACAGCAACTGCTGCAGCATGAGGCAGCAGCAGCAACAACAACTACTGCAACACGGCCATTGACAATTGGGGCCAAGACACAAGACAACAGCAAACAAGGGGAGAAGACAGGCGGCGACCACTACAAGGGTCACCTAATCAATGGGTCTGCCCGATGTTGCAGCAACATGTGCTGCTGCTGCTGCTGCTAGTGCTCTTGCTGCTCTTACTGGCGCTTTTGCTGCTGCAGTTGTCAATAGAAGCGATTTGAAATTGTTGCACATTTCCCGTGTGCTGTGTGTATGTCACTTGCCTGCAACTTGAAATGCGAGTGGGTGTTGTTGTTGAGTTGCTGTTATTGCGTGTTGCTGCTGCACAACAGGAACTGCAACTGCAATGGCTAGTGTCAAGTGAAACGACAACAGCAACATATTTTTTATAAAGTTAATGAGCTTATTTATTGATAGCAAAGACAGCAGAACAGGTACAACTATTTATGACACTTTAAAGAAAGGGAAACGAAGTCAAGCACCAAAAGGGAAGTAGTAACCATAATGACAGTTGAATGATATTTTTTTGAAAGCAAAACCAGGAAATTAGAAAGAAATGTATTTTCATAAGAGAAAGAAAAACGGAGACCACAGAATCTTCCTTTTACGATCACCTAAGGCTTCGGCTTCCTGACTTAATTTGACAAGCTCGCTGTGGAGCTTCACTCACGATTCCACTTTAGCCAATGCCCGCCATTTAGCAATTTGGACGCTTATTTCTCTGGGCCATAAATCAAAGCCGGACAAACGAAAGTAAAGTGTGCAATGTAATTACAAATTAAAGGCATTGCCAGCCATTTGGCTGCAGACAAAAAACTATTGGCGACATTGCGAGGCGATTTAATGAAAAGCGCGCGGCCATTGGGAAACGAATTTTGAAATTATATAAAATGGCACACAACAAAAAAAAATAATAAAATTAGAAAACGAGGGGGAAAACAAATCAAAAAGCTTGCGTTTTGGGGGAGTGGAGAGACACGGCGAGGGAGTGAGAGAGAGATGGAGGGAAAAAGAAAATTAAAGTCACGGTTTCTAGCGTGTAAAGTGTGCGGCGGTATAGCTGATGTTACACTTTAATAGTTTTTTATTAATTTTTGTTAATTTAAATACCTTATATTAAGGAAATATATTTTATATAAAAGAGGAGGAACTTTTTTGGTAGCCTTGGTCATTGTTTTTAAGAATTTATTATAATTTGTTTACGTCTTGAGTGATATATATTTTCTATACAAACTTTGCTTCAAAAATCTAATTTTTATTTCAAAGTAAAAGGTTTTAGTTTCCAGAAAAAATATTCAATATTTCACAGTGCAAATTATTTTTTCAAAATATTTTGTAAATAACAAAAACTATTACACTTGGATTATATTTTTTCAAATCAAAAGAAATTTCTTCAATTCTCTTCAATTTCTCAGAGTGTGTTGCAGAGCTGATGCTGATGCTGCTGCTGTTGCAGCGACACTTGCAGCAGCAGCAGCAGCAGCAGCAACAATCAGCCAAACGGTAGAATGTAAATGTCTTTCTGGCCAGGATCGTTGTTATTGTTGCTTGCTACAGTTGGTGCCACAAAATCCAAATTGCTTGGCAGCCATCGACAAACAACAAACAAAAGCAACGGGCCAGCAAGCGGCAACCTGCAACCTGCAACTTGCAACTCTGCCTCATCAATTGATTAAATTTGCAACAGCCACAGATCGTCGTCGATGCCTTTCACTTAACAGTGCACGATTTTTATTTATTTAGATTTAGATTTAATTTTTTGGCTCAGCCCCGTTTCCTTCTCTTCACAAAGTAATTTGTTCACAGAGAAAAATATCATTTGGATATGTTTTTAAAGGATTTCAAAAAAATACTCAGAGCTAAAAATTAAATTAAAATGGTAGCAATTAAATTTAAACATGACCAATATATTTTTAATGTTTTTAAGCCTTTTATCTATCATTTACTAGTAAATGCCTTTTCTCTGTCTTGAATTTTGGGACTTTTTCGCGGGGAAAAAACGCATCCGAACGCAGCAATTGAAATGTTTGTGGTAACGCGTTGCGGAAAATCTACAAACAATAAGCATGTTTTTTTTTCGGATTTTGGCCATTTTTGGCCATTGCCAGAGTTTGGGGCCACCATAGAGCTCTGCGAGAGAGTTAGATAAAATCTAGCCGGCATTTGTTGGCCTGGCCACCAACAAAGTCGTCGCCATTGTTGGCAAACGGCAGTCAGGTGTTGCTTTTATTGTTTTACAATCACCACCACCACCACCACTGCCGAGTGGCCAACAACCAACAGGCAACAGCTAACAGGCAGTAAAGGAGGAAGAGGAGCCTTCTTCTCATCGATATTGGCCAACTTTCACAAGCAAATCTCGGCGAGGCAATGTCGGGCCATAAAAGCCGCTGCTCTGCGCTGCGCAGCACAATTCAAATAAAATGAAAATAGAATCAAATAAACTTTTTTCTGTGCCAAACGGCGAACAAAAGGCCACAGTGAAAAATGTCTACATATAAAAAAAGTTTGCAAGCTGGAAAACTGCAAACTGCAAACTGCCAGTCGGGTCATAAAGAAAGCCCAGGGACAGGGAGTCGCGAACCTGGCCAAGACACAGGCCAAATGCAAATGTTTCCCCCGCCCTCCAGCCAACCCCATAAAATATAATAAAAAAAGAAAAGGAGCAGGCTGACCCAAAACAATGGACGGCACTGTAAGGCATCGCTGCCGAAGTGTTAACCGATTGTCCAGATACGCCAGGATTGATAGTCGCAAATCGCCGAGGGACAATTGATGGCTTTCGACGGGAGGATCTCTTCATTACCCTTCGATCTCTAGGCTGAAAACGGGGAATTTTTATTAGAATTTACATATCTAGGTTCTCTGCTTTTCCCACACACATGTGTACATCCCTGTGATCTTGGCTAATTGGAAGTTTGGAAAGCCGAAGGCCCGCCAGCTGCCCCATTTCGAGAACCTGCAACGTGCTCTCCCAGAACATCATCATCTCTAACTGCCCATCAAATAAATCAGCAGCAGGACGCACATGCAAACACGTCGGCTTTTACACTGAACAAAAATGAGAGTTAATAAAGGTTAACAGAGGTGTCTTAAAAACGTGCCGGATTTTGTGCTGTTGAACTGGATCTTTGTAATACTAATTTCTAAATAATTATCAGAAATTGGTACTATAAATTTGCTTATAACTTTAAATCTGAGTTTTATATTTTAAAATCAATTAATTATCATAATTTTACTTAACCAAAATTATCACTTAATTATGATAGGTTTTAGAAATTTCATTGTATAATCACTAAAAATAATATGTGCTCATTTAGTGATATAAAAATCGTAGTAATTATATTTACAGATTTTGTTAATATTTCTTGCTTATAACTCTAATTTAAATTTATATATATTTTAAAAACAATTTATTTTCTAAAATTTACATTACCGAATTTTTCCTTAAATCATAATAGTTATACAAAATTGTATTGTAAAAGCATTAAAAAGATAAAGTGCTTAATTAAACAATATAAAAATCATAAAAATATCATTTTTAAATATTTAAAACAAGCACCAAATTTGGTTCTAGAAACATGATCACCATTCCTCATTAACTTATCGGAATTAACCTTTTTTAATCTTAAATTTTAAAACGTTAAAAACTTAGATATTTTTTTTTGTGTAACCATCTTCCATCCAGCAGTCAAGCGGCACCAGTTAGCGGTGTCCAATTTGCTTTTTTTGGCCATCTCAGTTATCAGAGTGCGCGTTTTAATGAGTTCGAGTACGTTTTATGAGCGAAAAACTCTTGAGAAATCCGAGGGAACGCGAACGCACCAAAGTGGAATGCACACAAAAATGTTAGAATCTCGCCGCGGCGATAAAACTTTCGCGAGTAAAAACAAAAAAAACCGAAACATAGAAAGAAAAAGAAAGAAGCACTCGAGAAGATCCCGAGGAGAGCGTCTGCTCATCATAATCAACTGGAATGGCGATGGCGTTGGTCTTATGATGATTGTGATTGGTGTCGCCACCTCACCTCAGCTCACCTTTTATTTTTGTTTGGACCTGGCTTGGTCTGGCACGTACGCAGATTCGTCGAGAAGAGGCACAAAAACAAAACGCAGAGATACAAAGATACTGCGATACTGAGATACCAAGATACAGAGCTCTCTGGTACGTGGCATGTAAAATATGTGCAGAATGGCGGAGGAAAACGCATGGAATTCATGAATGAATGCCGTTGGCGGAATATGAATGAAAACTGAGGGGGGAAAATTCGCACGAACAGGAAAAGCTAAGGGGAAATGTATGAGAAGAAGACTTGGCATCACAAAAGTATGCAGGCAGTTTGTAAATAATCAAAGTAACATTATAAAGCCTACTTGTAGGCAAGCCTTAAACTCATTCCCTTATAATCAACAGTAATCTAGTGCAAGTTCCTTAAAAAATCACAGAAAATTCCGTAACCAAAAAATCTAAAATTCTTTCTAAATAAACCCAAAAATGTCCCCTATTTTCTTGCAACTGGAGACGAATGATGGTAAAGTCCATACCGTGGACCGTGCCTTGGTGAAACAAATGGGCACAATACGCCAGATGCTGACGCTGGAGTGCTCCGATACCACGGAAGTGATTCCCTTGCCCAGGATTGATTCCGAGACACTGAAACTCCTCCTGAAGTGGTGCAAATCGATGAAGCGCTGGACCGATGATGCCGAAGTATCCGTGCGCATCGCCATACTGAAGCGTTTGATCCAACGAGCTGGCGGGGACGACGAGGTCCTGTTCCAGCTCATCAGCGCGGCCAACTATCTGCAGATGGAGAGTCTCCTGGATGCGGGCACCCAGCTGGTGGCCAATATAATCCAAAGCTACGAAAGTGCCGAGGAGTTGCGGGTACGTTTTAGTATTGAAAGTGATGAGGAGTAAGTGGAGAGGCAGAGGAGCCTCTACCTGTACAATATGGAAAATATTTCAGGAAATCAGATAATGTCTTAAGTGGATCTCTTAAAATTTGCCTAAAAATGATAGTCCTTTTCTGTATGTAATAAATAAATTCGGAATTAAATATTTAAAAATTCAATAATGAATTACCAGTTTTGTTTCCAGTAAGCCAAGGTTTCTTAGAATTCTTTTTTAAGAACAGATGGCTTCTATTATCCAAATTTCCTTAAATATATTTGTTAAATAACAACGAAATTCCCATTTTGTAAGTAATTAAATCTTTATTAAATCTCAATTTGTCGGTGATTATTATTCAATATTTTTTCGGTTTTTTTTTCTTTCTCTTGTGTTTTCTCGGTTCATGGGTTCTTGCTTTTTCTTAATTTTTTCTCTGGTTTTATTTTCCAAAACTCTCGCTATGCTTATTCCGCTACTTTACTTAACTTCTTTACTTCGCATTTGCAAATTTTCACAACGTTTCTCTGTGGTTTTTCCCTTCAGCGGCCATTTTTGGCCCAAAAACTTGACTTTCTCCAATGTTTTGCTTTTTCATTTTCCATACTCGTGGTGTTCTTAGTTATTGCTAAAGATCTATTCTTTTGTTTTGTTTTTTTTTTTTATTTATTATTTTGGTTTTGGTTTAGTTTTGCGCATTGCAACGGCAACGGCAAAAATTGGCAAAGATGTGTCGAAAAATAGGGAGTAGGAAGAACCAATGGCAGAAATGAAAACTGGTGGGGATCGAGGAGGAAATGCGCCCTGCTGTAATGCGAAAGTCGGTTCTAGATAGCTCGGATTTCTTCGGTATTCTTTCTTTTCCTTTCAATTCTTTAAATTTTCCTCTCTAAGTACAAGGAGTTCGTTTTTAGGGGTTCGAAACCGACGACTCTTGGCTCTTCTGCTCGAATTCTTCTGCTGGAATTCATCTTCTGTTGTTGTTGTTGTTTCTAAGACTTGTTCTGGTTCGTTTTCTGGTTGTGTGTGACACGTACTCTATAAATCGGTCCATAGAAAAAGTGTAAACTATGCTATCCCATATTGATAGAGTTGTATAGCTTCAGCTTCGTCTGCTTCGTCTCATATAAATAGGTGTATACATAAATGAATATATATACATATATATATTCTGCCTTTTGTATAGTCATTAAATATGTATAATTTATTTATTCCGCCTTGTCCCGTTTATATATATATTTTTTGTTTGTTTAAATATGTATATATGCAATTTATATTGCTTAACTTTTGACAATGCAACGCTTTGAAGCAAGAGGCAGACATAGAGAGAGATTCAGATTCAGTTTCAGTATCAGTTTCGGACTGATGGGGATTTTCTTTCCTTATCGATTTCCCCCGTCAGATCCTGTCAGTTAGAAATATGAAACTTGCAAAGGAAGCGCCACTGTATCGTTAAACTAATAATGTTTTTTGTTATTCATCTTTCGAAATAAGTTGCTTCGTTTGGTTTTAATATGCTGTGTCTGTAGCTGTATCTGTATCTTACTAAGTGTCCTTTGAAACAGAGTTCATTACGTTACGTTACGTTATGCATTTTAGTTTTACTTTAGTTGTAGTTTTACATTTACTGTTACGTTTACTTTACGTTCTTTAAGTTTAAATATTCACGAGCACGCGCGAGCATTTCAATTTGCATTTTTTGTTGCCTTGAAAATTTACAATTTGCTGTTTTTTTGTATTGTGTTTTTTTTTTGTAATTTTCTTCATATATTTTCTCCTTGGTTAAGCTTACTATGTGGAATGCTTGAGTAAAATTTTCAGTTTCCGCTTTTTCCCTGCTCTTTAACAAAATAAATATTCATCATCGGCCTGGGGGAAGGCTAATGCTGATGGTTCCATCGGGTTCCGAACTCTGTACTCTGTCTCTAAAAAGTTTTTTAAGTTACGTGACTTACGTCTTAAGATGTATTCTCTTTTTCTTACTTTTCTTTATATTTTTTTTTTTTTTTTTTTTCCTTTTTCTCGTCTCTAAAAAACTTCATTCTGGGTCCAACTTGCTTCAGTTTATTTTTCCTGATATTTTGTTGCCTTTTATTTTTAGAATTTTTTGTATTTACTTTTGGGTTTAACCAGCCTACACCATCCTCCGTTTCTCCATTTCTCCAATTCTCAGCTTGAGCATTATTGCCTTCCTCTCCTCTCCTATCTCTCTCTCCACGATAAGTTTTAGATTTCTACGCAAGTTTTCTTTGGCGATATGTATGTACATGTGTTTTTTTTGGGGGAAAATTCAACTCAAGAAACTCAAAAACTTGAACCGAACTCAATAACAAAGAAATTATCATTTTGTAAAAACGTGTCTTTCGAAAAATTAGAATTTATTTTTCCGTATTATCGTATATATTTATATATATATGTGGTAGATGGTAGATCTCTAAGTTTAATGTGTTGTTTTTTGTTTACGTTTAAGCTTTTTACAATATTGTAATTATAAGTGTAAAACATAATAATTTGTTTCGAATTCTCGTGTTTCTGTATTGTGTTTGTGTTGTTGTTTTTTTCTCTCTTTTATTAGTTGGCTTAATTCAAAAATTAAAAATTTATGGAAAGCAACAGTAAGTTTTAAATTAATGCCTAAACTTTAATGCATCAGCCATGTATATATTTTTATTTTCTTTTGCCTTGCCTTGTTCTCTTTTAATTTTAATTTAATTTAAATCGATTATCATTTTGTGTTTTCTCCTATCATTTTATATAATATAATACATAATTGCCTTGACTGAAGCGACTTAACATTTCTACAAAAGACGAATTGATATTTTGATTTGCGTTGTGAAATTGGCTTGGATATATCGAACGAATTTTATTTACACACAATTAATTAACAAATAAGGAGAGAGTGTTACATAAAGGACTTAAAATTAAAAAACTCTCGCAATGATCAACAGAAACCTATATAAATTATTTATTATTTTCTTGAATGTGGCCTTTTCTTCTCTCGTTTCTCCTTTCTCAAGTTTCCTTCTTCTCCTCTTTGCTTTTCCTTTTTTTTTCTGTATTTTTTTTTTTAGATTTTAGTTTTATTTTTTGCAATTTCTATGCCTGCTTTTGGGAGTTGACAATTGTTCTCTCTCTCTTTTTTAGTTTTTGCTGTTGGCTTAATTTTTTGCTTTTAAACATTTGTTGACAATTTGATGCTGCATAAAATACAATTGTTGCTTCGGTTGCTGTTGTAATTTGCTGGAAAGTTGCTGCCATTGCAATCGTCATGGCCTATGGAATCTGAAAGTGAGAAGGGAAAAAGTTTTGATTAGTTTATTGTTCAGAGTTTGTTTGTTAATGGGAAAAATTGAGCTGGGTCTTTGGAGAGAAGGGAATATGCTTTTCAGAAGTAAAAATAATAAAAGGAGCATGTATATTCCTTATTTAAATTTTAAGTAATAAAATCCTTTAAGTTTCTATCAATTAATCAGACTTTAAAAAAATTGTTAATGCAAATTAATAGAGCTAAAAAATCTTTGAGTTGATTTTGGGTTACAAAAATATTTTGTTTATATCTTAAAGTATATTTTAATAGGTTCTAATATGCCTAAATAAATTTCCCATTATTTTTACTATCATAAAGCACTTTTTCCCTATTACATCCCAAAACTCTGGTCAAATCCCTTTCCCTAACTTCAAAAAAAAACTTCCAAAGTTATTTAATTTAACGCTTTAAAAATAAAGTGCAGCAACCACCGCACCACACACAAAATCCAAAAGCCATTACACACTCCCTCGCCACAAAAAAACAGAAAGAAAAATAAACTCTGCCAGAAACTGCAATGGAAATAGAAATGGCAAAAAAAAGCTGGCCGCCATCCGGCGAGTCCTTTGTGACTGCATATCGCCAAAATACATTTGTAAGGAACGTAAACTGAACTGGACCGGGGGGTGATGGGATGGCAAACTGCACGTGACACTTCACTGGCCATTGGCATTGGCAATTTTTTGCTTGGCTCACTTTGTGGCCATTCGATTTGGCCGCAAGGACACGCCCGCTACATAATTCAGGGGCCGCCATGGCAGCACACACAGAGGGATATGTCTCTCAATTGCGAGATTGCTTTGGCCTCAGAAATCCGCCCATGGACCACCTCTCACTCAGCCTGCTCCAGCCCCACGAGAGCAATTTGCAAAAAACCAGTTAGGAAAAGGAAGAGCTTATCCTTGCTACCCTGTGGAAGGCTGCTCGATTTATAAGTAAACTAAGCTCACTAAAGTCTTTGATTTAACGGGGTTTTAATGGTTTTTTAAAGCTCTTATTTCCTTCGAAATCTCTAGAGAATTGTATTGTGATTTAAAAACATTTCCATTATTTACAATTTCAGAAATTGAAAGCGTAAAAATACATGTGCACTTTGGCGTGTTAATGGAATTTACCAGCAGAAATAATTTATTGAACGAACATGATTTCTGTTTAATTGAATTTCCCAATTGCAAATCGTGTCCATGTCAAATGTTGTATGTAAGCATTTATACCACTCGAATTTCATTTGTTTGTGCCGATTAAATCAATTATAAGTGTGAAAATTGTTACGTTAAATAAAATCAAGGTTTTTCAGGCCACTTAATTGGTTGAATATGATTTACAAAATCTATATATAACATCTTTCTGGCAGCTTAAACCGTTCTCTTTGACAATTTCTTTGAGTTTCGTTTGAATTTACCTCGTCAGATGCCGACTGCCCTCGTGGACGGCCATTTCGGAGGACTTGAACTCGTTCAGCTCCTTGCGAATGGCGGCCTTGTCCTTTGGCGTCAGTCTTGTCCACGGCTTGTCCGCCCTGCGATCGTAGTCATGGGCCTGCGTCACCTCTATATAGTCGTTGAACCGAATGATCTTCTTCTCCTTCAGCTCCTCGACGGTGGGCCGAAAGCTGAGCTTGCGCAACAGATACGACTTTTTCTCCTCCTTCTGCTTCTTCTCCTCGGCGGGTGATTGAGCTTGATTAAAACAAAATATATAGTATAAATAATAAATAAATAAATTATAACACTCACTTTTCAAGATATTGCGCTCGACCAGCTCCTCGGCCGTGGGTCGCATGGACAGCCTGCGTATAAGACGCGCCCCGATCGCCTCCTTGGACTCCTTGAGCTCGTTGTCGGTGACCTGATGCAGTATATTCCTGTTGATCAGATCCTGCTTGTCCGGCCGCAGCTGCAGCTTCAAGGACAGCGACTCCTTCCGCGCAAGCTTGGCCAGCCGGGTGTTGTCGTTGTCATCGTCCCGATAGACAATATGGCCATCGCTCTCGTCGCTATCGCTGCTACTCTCCCGTATCACAAAGGGCCGTGTGTTCTCCTTGTTCTCCACGGTGCACGGCAATTGGATGTTGAACATTTGCTGCCTGCTGTGGGTTAAGCATTCAAGAAGGCAGACATTAGCACATCATCATCATTATATCATCCGCATTATGCCACATAGCCAGCATTAAACATTAAATACTCTACACATATACAGACAGATGGAAAACCACAACACAACAGTGACTAACTAACAACAATGACTAAGGAGGAGGGTGGGGCTAGTAGTAGCTCATGCATGCATCCAAGCCAAATCCTCGCCCGCAAGCCTTCGCATCCCTCCACAATCTTCTGGCCAGGGCAATCTGCCAGATTTCTGCACAGCTTCTCTCGTGCATAAATATCCCTGCATGTGTAGGATTTATTCATGCCTCTTTACCTCTATCTTTTCACCTACACCTGCAGTGGGCATTATAGCGCGGAATTTAAGCACCCATTATATTTTAGGACATTTAAGAAGCGTTTCTTTTCGTGGATTTATTGTTCTATTAAATTCTTATTATTCTTTTAATTTATGGGATACTATTAAATGAGAGCTTGTTGTTGAGGAATAAAAATTATTCTGATTTAAGATGACTTTGGACTATGACTCACAAGGAATTTATTAAAGAAACTATTTTCTAATATTTAATTTCTTACATTAAATTAAAGGTAAAATCTCTTAATCCTTATGTCTATAAATCCATCCACAACTGTATCTATTCCCTGCTATTTTTTTCTCCTTAAAGTTTTGTCACCTCTAAAAAAAGCATAAAAGAAAAAAAGGAAGCAAAAGAAAATGCTTTTTTCCACCTCTTTATTTTTCTTTGCTGCTGCGGCAGTTTCGTTTTCTCCCCCTTTTCTTTTTTTCTCTTATTTTTTTTGTAAGCGTCACGTGGAGTGCACATCTGGCACACACACACACAGTACACGGACAGACAGACACACACTGGGGCAAATAATATGCAAAACACATGCATATATGTGCGCAGATGTGTTTGACTTTGTACTTAAAGCTTGAAGCTCGCCTCGAATGCCATATCCTTATATCCTGTCGGCTGCTTCCGCCGCACTTTCGGGGCGTTAATGCAAAACACGATTGGATAAAAACTGAACAAAGAGCATAGTGTGTGTGTAGGGGGGCCACACGGCGGATGAGTGACGCTGGGCGCATACCCTGGGGGAAGCACTATGCTGAAACACATAGTTTTGGGAGCAACTGTCTCCGAGGAAGTCGACTGGAAATGCCGGGCAGGAAGCCATTTTTTTTCTCTGAGTTGCAAAGATTATAACGATTTTCTGTTTTTTTTTTTTTTTGGAAAAGAATTTAAGGAAGTGCTCTTTAAGGGATTTTTTTGAAGGAACTGAAGATGAATTTAAAGAAGAAATATTTAATTTAATTTAATTATGTTACTTAATTCTCTTATTTTTCTAGCTTTTTCCTTATTTAAAAAAAAAAATTACATTTAATAAAGAATTAAATTTCCTTGCAGATATATAAGTTTCCGCTTTCTTTCCTGTATTTTTCCCTAGACTTCCTGCTTTCCTTTGCAATTTGGCATCACATTTCGAGCGATTTAACCTCTATAAAAAATGGCTTCATAGTGCCATATAAACATAAATTTAGCTCACTCTCGCACTTTACGAGGGAAAGATGGAAAGATATATAGATAGAAAGATAGATAGATGTATGTGCGGCTGGTTAGATATTGAAGGGTGCAGCAGGGCACAACAAAAAATCGCTTTTCCCAGGCACGTCCTGGGTTCAGTTTCGCTGCAGCTCGTAGCTACTTTACATATTCGGTTTTTTATTTGATTTTTGGTGCGTTATAAACTGCATAAATTGTGAGCCATATCAGTCATGGTTAATGGTTGGGTGTACTCGTACTTTCATTTGAGTGAAGCCTATCTTTGGGCTTCCCTCAATTTCAATTTTACTTTCAATTTGCGATACACACTTGAAGTTTTCATTTCGCCTCAGGAAAAATTTAGGGCAAACTTTGCCTAATGAAAAAACTTGACCTAAACACAGTGCCGCCGGAAAACTCATTTCCTTTCAACGTTCTCAGTCTACTTCCTTTTTTTTTTTGCTTCTTCCTGCATATTTCGAATGTGGGAAATATCAAATTAAAACTGGCAGATATTCCTTGGAGAAAAAACTGTGTGTATTGTGTGTGTGTGTGTGTCGGAGGGGGAATTGTAATTTGAAACAAATTCCAGCTTGAAATGAAACATGCAAGATTCCGAGGGAATAAGACAGTATATAGCAGCAAGGAAAAGACAAAGAAACTTTTTTGAAAAAAAAATTCTACACACACTTGCACACTCACACAGCTACACACAGACATACATATATATATGGAAAGGACTCGAGTGTTGTGATGGAGAAAAAAAAAAGAAATAAAAACTATAAAGAATCTTAAAATACCCTTGCTTTATACATTTTGTTATAAAATAAAAGCCAACTGTTGGATAATCTTACTATTTCTTACAAATTATAAAAAATGGGGCTCTGAATTCGTACTTGAGAATTATAAGGTAATTTTTATTCCTAAAAGGCCTTTATCTCTAAGAAAAGTGTTTGTAATAGATATTTACCCATAACATATTAAGCTTTATCTCTAAAAAACAAACTTAATTAATGACATTGAAACCAAGTTGGTAGAAAAACGGACAAGCTTTCATCTCACCTTAACCTCACTTTAATACACAAAAAAAAACACCTTTAGCCCCTAAAACTCCCTCTGCAAGGGTATAAAGACAAAGACAATAAAAATAATACATAACACACAAAAAACAACGAAAATCGCACAAAAAAGTTAGTAATTTAATAAGAGAAGTGTGCCTTGACGTAGTAGTGTTGGTGATTGCTCGCGCGTGTGTGTGGGCGTTAAGCACTACCAGTGTTGTAAAAGTTTCAGTTTTTATTTACTCAAAAAATAAAACAGAAACTTGAACTAAAATACAGACGGATGAGAGAGTGTTAGAGTGCAGCAAAGTGCAAGGATACAATGAGAGAACATTTTTGTATTGTTTTGTTTTGTTTTTTGTTTGGATTTTGTGAGAGGATTACTTTGGAAGGACTGCGGGGTAGTGTTACATAACAACAGTTAGGGACTAAGAGAAGAAGAGAGAGCGATATATCGTTTGGGGTGCACTAAAAGCATTTTGCATACAATTTTTGTTTGGTTTTTGCTTTGGTTTTTTTTGTGTTGCTTTCATGATTTCACATTACAAATAAATTAGCTAAAAATTGTTTACCATAGTCTAATCCGTGGTCGTAGTATTGGCCTGATATTCGATTTTCGATACATATTTTTTGTTCAATATTTGTTGTTGTTTAGTCGAGATAGTAGTAGTAGTAGTAGTAGATATAGAAGTGGGGGAGTTTTGTTGTTGTTGTTCGACACGCACACACAAACGAATCGAATCGAAATCGTATATGAAATATATAGAACAAACACAGGTTCGAGGGGGCAGACATGGGAAAAAAGAGAACAAATTTGTTATAGAAAATAGTTGGAATAACAATAAAAGGAACAGAAAAAGACATAACAAAGGGGGATCGATCGTATCTTTTGGTGAGTTTTTCTTCGCTTTACAGTATGGAAAAAGTTGTGATTAAACTAGAGAGACAAACGCAACTCTCTGGGCAAACTTTAGTTGGGTGTTTTTGTAAAGAAAAATCTACCAAAAAACGTATGGGAGGTTGTTGAGGGTTTCAAGGAGAGCGTGTTTAAGGGTTCATCAACTGGGAATTAGGTAAAACGATACAAAATATTGCTACTTAAAAGGAGGAAACATTGCTGTTTAAGGTAAAACAAGGATGTTATGCTTTTTATTGGTTTTTATACATTGAAGCTTTTCAGTATTTAAAAATTAAGAATCATGGCTATATTTCGTGTTTTTGGTATTTAAATAAAGAAGAGTCAGCATTCCTTAATGTTGCTTTTACATAATAAAGTGTACAAAATATTCTTTTTAATTTAAATACATTTTTAGCCCAGAAACAGTAATTAAAGCACCAGTTATGAACATTTTTAAAGCTTCTTGACCATTTTGTACACATTTAAAACCCTCAAAAAACATCCTCGCTTAACCCCAAACAGCATTGTCCCTTTAGAATGCTCTCGATTCCAATATATTCCTACTCACTTGAGCGAATAGTTATTGCCTGCCGCATCCTGACGCACCACCAGCGGACGCTGGTTGGCCGACTGCTGCTGGGCCGCTGCTGCAGCGGCCGCCGCCATGGACCCGATGCCACCGTTGCTATTGGAAATCGCAGCCGCTGTGGCCGCACTGCCGGCTCCATGCTCCTGCGTGGGCGTCACCGGCGTGGAGGCGGAGGCGGGCAGGACGCCGCCCTTCTTCTTCAGCGCCGACTTGAGAGGAACTGCATTTGGTTTTGGCTCTTTGGCTGGAATTTCCTCGACGCGCTGCGTGTCCATCATGCGCACATGGTTGCCGCCATACGGGGCGTACTCATCGTCCGAGTCGAGCTCATCCTGATCCGGATCGTGATCTGTACAAAATGATAAGGATTTTCGGAATGAATGAGTAAGGTTCTGCAAAACAACATAAACATGCCTGGGTTACAGGGACAAGGAGACAGACAGGGGACAGGCTTTTGGGGACGTTGATATTTAGTTGAAGCGATTATTTTGTTAAGAAAATGTCTTAAAGTAAATTTTGTATAAACTTTAAAATTTCAATTTGAATAAAAAATATTTTTAATTTTGTTTTATCGATAATTCATCATACTAAATATCGATTTACCAATCAACTCATATTCCAAAACTATTTTAAAATCGATTAATTCAATAGTTTTAATAATTATATGTCAGATTTGCCTTGTTAAAATTATTTTAAAACAAATTAAGAATGTAAAAATATATATATGTCTTTTTATCGATGACAAAACATGCTCGATGTTTATTTAACACATTTCTAAGCTCTTCTTGTCTATTAATATATATCTATTTTATTTTAGTCCTGACTTGTAATTCAATTAAAAAAAATAATATTAAATACGTTTGATTTTAGCAATATTTTCGATAACAAAATTACCAAAATATATCGATCCATCAATTAAATATCAACATTCCCAACAACTAGCATACATTATGAAGTGCGCGTTTTTGTTAATGAGCTGAGGGATTATCTACCCTAAAAGGTGGGTATCTTGAGGTTTTTTTTTTGGATAGGTGGGAGGATTTTTAGGGATGGGAATTACCATCGTAGTCGTAGTCCTGCTGGTAATCCTGATCGTTAACGGCGCCTGGCCCGTGCGGTCGTCCAGCGATGAGCGTGGGGCTCGGCGTGGAGAACATCGGTGGCGGTGGGATCGGTCCGATCTCCGACAGCGGAATCGGTGGCTCCGGCAGCTCGCTGAGCATGACGCCCGGCGGCAGCTTACCACCTGGATAAGGGGGCGGTGTGCTGCCCGGCGGACCGCCCACCATTTTACCATCTTCGCCATCTATTTGGGGTTCAATTTTTTTTAGATTTTAAGCATTTTAGGTGTTGTGGTATTTCATCAGTTTCATCAGTGTTTCAAGCGGTAAGGGGAGCAGGCAAAAGAATAGAGAGAGATAGAAACAGAGAAGACAGAAAGAGATGGAGAAAGAGAAAGTTGGAGAAAGATAGAGAGAGAGAGACACAGAGTGAGTGAGAGCAGCTCTTGTTCTAGCCAATGTGTGTGTGTGAAAGTGTTGTGCTTGGGTGAGAGTGATTGTTTTGGGTGTGTGCTTTTGTTTGAAGGTTTACGAGAGAGAAAAGGAAACTGATTTTATAAGAAAGTATAGCAAATCTTTAATTTTTATAACAAACGATAGATCAATCTGCAGGATAAGTTATTAAAAGCTTTTAAATGTTGTTACAATTTGCATAAAAATTCATTATCAAATTTAAGAATTCCTTAAAAACTTGCCAAAGATATTATAACATTTTAAAAAGTGTCTAAAAGACGGCTATTAAATATTTGATTTTCTAGGTCGACTTTAAAGCTTTTTTCATAAATATGTAGTAACTTCTTTAAAAACCAAACATATCATTTCTTTTCACCGTTTCCTTGGTAACCCAAAATCAGTTTCCTTTTTCAACCTCTCAATCGCCTTATTTTTAAATGATAACGAAAACTAGCTTTAAAGGGTTCCTAATGCCCCACATTTCCGACTTACACATGTGCTCGTTGTGATAGCAGATGTTGACTCCGCGACGGGTCAGCTTATTGGCGCCCGACAAGGTATTGGGTCGCTCCATCTTCCCGTCCACCTGGTGGTGCCCACCGCCGCCGCCTCCGGGGGGCGGCAGCATCGAGCCCTGGATGGTGGGCTGCTCGAGATTGGGCGTGGATATTGTGCCATTGCCTCCGTGTTGTTGCTGCTGTTGTTGTGCATCAGTCTTGTCTTTTCTTGGTTCTGCAACGGAGGAGAGGAGAGGAGAGAAAAATAAAATAAAATAATGAGTCAAAAGCACACTAATTTATGTTTAAAGAACTATCCACTTGGCAGTTGCTTATATATGTGTGTGTGTGTGCCTGTGCACTTGACATGCTTTTACTTTAATTGTTGTGTGCCAGTGGCTGGCAGGACAGGCTTCTCGTCCTTTGGGCAGTCGGAAAATTGGCTGCCGGGCAGCTGTTCCTGCAGCCACTTGAGTGGCCACAAAGCTCTCACTTACACAGTGCGAAAAAATGCTGACAAATGTGGTCATAAACCAATATATTTTCATATAGTCTTTGGTATATAATTTCTATATTTTTCCGGATACATATATATCATAGATATATTTGTTAGGATACAAATACAATATTTGGCCCTGTCCCAAATGTCTTTCCAATAAAAAATATGCAGAATCGTAACAGAAAATATTTATTTTA
>VNJS01004908.1:0-14036 GCA_008042575.1 Drosophila watanabei
GCATGCACGCACACACACACTCGCAGCACACATTGTGGCATGGACACGTATGTGTAAGTATGTATAAAAAGACAGAGGTGTTTTAAAAAGGGATCGAGGGGGTTTTTGGAACTTTTTATATATTTTATTCTGTATTTTAATGTTATTAAATTTGCCGATTTGTTTATAAAATGTAGTACTTAAGTTTCTCGTAAATTCACAATATATTTTATTATTATAATATTTATTATAATAGTATCAGTTTTAAGCCGACCCTATAAATTATATTTATTCTTGATCAGCATTAACAGCCGAGTCGATCTAGCCATGTTTCGACGAAAAAATATTTGTACTAAATTTTTTCAAAATTTTATAGGGGTAACATCGTCAAAATTTTCAAAAACTCACAACATATTTTAGATTTAAAAATTTATAATATATAATGCAATTTTTAAAACCTTATAAAAACTAATAACAAAGTTTTTCAAATTAAAATTAATTAATTTTTGGCTCAGTTAGGAAAGATTTTCATGCAAGGATATGCCTTCCTGGAGTTTCTTCCTTTCTCGGATTTTTAAATAAAATAATTCTTAGAAATCTAACAAATTTTTAAAGTTATAAATAAGTTTCCTATTAATTAAGACCCCTTTTTAAATTCCCTCGCCGCTAGTGTTCAGATCCATATGTATAAAGCAGCTACCGTTGCCTCTTTTTGTTGCCTGACACGTTTATTAATACTGATTTTTTCGGAATACCCTTAAAGAAAAAAGGGATAGCCGAATGAGCTAACATCTAAAGGAGATAAACATAAATTTCCCTGATATTGAATTTTAAATATAAATAAAAAGTAACGGCTTTATTAATGTATTTACTCTTTTATGAATTTTTGTCAATAGTAAATATTTTAATATTTTTCATTGTATTGTAATTAATATTCAAAATATAATAAAATGAAGACAATTTTGTATTTTAAAGAATAGTGATCAATTTTCTAATATCAAATGTTTTAAATCTTTTTTAACTATGTTGTTTTAACTTTCAGTTTGACTTCATTCTGGTCATATTTTGCAGGCAATTTTGCCCTTTTGTTGGGTGTATTTTTGTGTGTGCTTCTGTTGGCTTTATTTTTTTTTGTTGTATTTTGATTTTTTCCCTTTGCATTTTTATAACGAATTTTGATTTTATGCCAAAAGCACGCAATTAGAATTTATTTCTTGTTCATTTTGCCGTTGTTGTTCGCATTTATCCATTATGCGTGTTTTGCCTTCTTGCATCGGCACGCAATTTTGTTCTTCAAACAAGAACCAAAAAGAAAAAAAAAACAAAAACACAAAATAACAACACGATGAAGAGGAATATGGTATGTATATATACAACAACAACAACAAAAAAATAAGAAACAGAATGACTGAGCGTTTGGCTGCATGGAACGAACAAAATGTGGCAACTCACCCACTAGAAGAGGCAAAGAAAACAGGGTCCCGTCCCGGGAAAAAGGCGAAGGAAAACAGAAGGGGAGAATGTCACCGATTAGGTGTAATTTGTATTTAATGATTCATTAAAGCAATTTTAGTGTCAATCATTTTAATTTGAATGGCCTATCAGCAAGTGCCATCAGGTGACGAAATTAATCAAATTTCTTATCAAATGTGTCAGCACAAAAAATGTTGCCCAAAAAAAAAGGTTCCATCTAGACTTTCACAGTCTTTTTGGGGGGTTAAGAAAAACAGTTAGGGACTTTAAAAAAGTGGTATGAAAATTACTATTTTTTGAGAAATATAAATATATATAATGTAGATTGATCAATGGTTAACTAAGCATTTATAAAAGTACAATTATTGATTAAATAAAATGTAATAAGGTCAATAATCAATTATAATAATTATTATTCCTTAAAATATATTTCATAAATTTATTTTCTATATACTCATAGTTAAAATAGCATTTATTAGGGTAGATTTCTTTGTGTAATTTATTTATTTTATATATTTTTAAGGAATAAGCATTAATAATTATTATCATTAAAGGTATAGTAAGAAAATCATTTAAAGTAGTTTACAGAAGAATAAATGATTTCTTTTAAAATGGTTACAGCTATTTCAGTATTTTTATCGATTTAATAAGATATACATTTTGAATAAATTATTTATAAATAATTTGAAAAATTCAATTTTAAAATGTAATAAATTAAATCCGACTTTTTAAAATAGTTCAAGGTTTAAGGTTAAGAATAAATTATTCTCATTAAAATTTCATCATTGATAAATTTATTATTTATGGATTTATAGACAAAAATTCCTTTATTGAAAAAGTTTTTAATAATATTAAATTTAGAAATCAATATTACCAATAAGAAATATATTATTAAAATATAAATTTCTTATGAAAGTTTATAAAAAATGATTTTAATAAAGTATTTCAAAGTTAAGGGTAAAGAATGATTTTTTTTGATAAAAATAGAATTGGTCAATGGATTTATAGTTATATAAGAATTTCCTAAAATTGTTCCAATGGAAGAAAAAATCTCTTTTAAATTTATACACATAAACAAATCTAATAAAATTTAGCAATAAAACCAGTATTAATATTTACGATTTCCCCTTAAGTAATAAGATTAAAAGGCTCCTTGCTGATCGCCTCATAGCCAAGGGGTAATTACGGATAATTACCACAATTAGGCACAATTAAAGTACTATATGCTCTGCAAAATACAAATTAGCTTCTTTAAAGCACTCGGAATCGGCAAAAAGCACACTTCAATTTAAGGCTGCATAAAAAAGCCGTCTGATTTATTCATAGATTCAGCTTTCCATCTCTCACTCAGTCCGGTAGCCGGCTTTATTAATTGCCTCCGCGCTCTTTTTTATTCTGGTTTTCTGGTTTATGTTCCCTTTTTATGCATATTCCTCATCTGGCGGGGCTTTTAGTTTTTGTTTTAGTTTCTGCTTCTGTATTGTTTTTTAAAGCCGCGATGGAAAAGGTGTACGCAATTATTTATTTGCATAAGGAAAAACCTCCAAACGGTAAAATGGCACGTAAAAATGTATTTAATTATAATTATTGCGCTTCTATTTGCCATGCCGCCGGTTGTGCCCCGATTGTCGCTACTGTGTTCCATGGCTGCTTATTTTGTGTTTTTATTGCCGGGCTGTTCGGGAAAATTATAGTAAATATAAATAATAAAACACGGTGCCGGGGGGGTCCGAGCGAATGATAAAGTGCATTAAAATGCACGCAAAGGGGGGCAGGCAGAGATGGGAAAGGGGGCGGCCCTGCCACGCCTCCGAAAACCGCAATTAAATTGCATGGCACGCAACAGGACGCACGACTCGATAAATTGTTTTTTTCTCCTCTCTCTCTCTTTTTTTTGCGAGCATTTTCTATGGCGAAATGCCATCCCCCCGACTCCCTCCTGTGGCAGTGGACACTGGCTACAGCCGCTTATTATCGCAGCTAAATTATTCAGCCGGCCGACAGTTGGACAGCAGGAGGAGCTGCTGCCGCTCCAGGTTAGAGTTTCTGCGATTGTCCAGGGCGGAGGAAGGCCATAAATTTCGCCTGCAGCACACGGACTCCAGACTGGACACTGGAACGGAACGGAAAGTGCCCTGCGGTCTAATGACTGCCGCTGGAGACGACGCGGCCTAATGAAATCCCATAAACGACAGCCAGTGTGCGGCAATTAGTGCTAACCGATCTGGGTTGATTTTTTCCCAAAGCCCTAAGGGTCTTCTATCTGACATGAAAGTTGAGAAGATCTGGAAAATAAAGTTTAAAGTCAGTCATTAATATGTTGAACAGAATTCTGATTTAATTTCAAGACTATTACTAAGTCTTGGGATCAAGAATAAACATAACTTAAAGCAACCACATTATATAACTCAATGCTTTGTCAATTTGTGGATTCCAAGTTTATAAATATTATATATTAAATAATTTACTAAAAGATTAAAGCAAAGCTCGTTTATTATCAATTTCTTGAATTACTTTTAATGTATTTCCTAAACCCCCAAGAACAACTATTTAAATATTCCCTTTCCTTGTACTAAATATCATCTTTTCAACTAAGAAACAATTCTTTTTTAGAAACCCTACTATAATAATAATAATATAATAATGATACTTATTTAGAGAAACCCCTACTACAATGTCTAGTGAAAATCATCTAGAAAACTGATCGTAATTTAAGGCTTTGAAACTGCAATCAGCAGCATCGCATCGCATCGCTTGGCATCGCACAGAGAGTTAACCCATTGAAGTTTGCGTTTTATGGCCCATTTTAGAACAGCGAATAGATACAAGAAAGAGCGATCTTCATGGGGAGATACACAAAGTAGTTTACCCATTTAATAGGTCAGCTCTCGACGGCGGAGAAAGGCAGGCCAAGCCGGGCCAGGCAAGTCGGCTATCAAATGTGCCCCCATCGCCATTGTCCCGCATGCATAAGTGTTCGTCGTACAATATGTTGTGTTCTTTGCTTTTGTGTGCCTGAGTGCCTATACAGTGAAAGTCAAGAAAATAAGAGTAAATATAATAATAAATAAAATATATTTCATATTTAACAGAAACTTTAGAACGCTTCAAACATAAACTTTCCCTCAAAGGTGTGAGATATTTTAAACTTCTTGAAAGGATAACATGATAAAATATTTAAAATATAAAAGAGATCTTGCTTCGTGGCTTTTCTTCAACATGTAACTCCTCTCAAGGTTAAGATAAATAAAATATATTTAATATTTAACAGAAACTTTGGCACGCTTCAAACATAAACTTTCCCTCAAAGGTGTAAAAAATTAAACACTTCTTGAACGGATAACATGATAAAATATTTAAAATATAAAAGAGATCTTGCTTCATGGCTTTTTCTCAACTTGTAACTCCTCTCAAGGTTAAGACAGTCATCTTGTGTCCTTCTATGCCTCCTTTTAACGTCTTCTGTAGGTTGATTTGGCAGTTCTCTTCTTGCCCCGCCTGGGACTCTTGGCTACTCCTTTGGATTCCCTTTGTAAGTCCTGTTCTCTGATCGGAATCTCACTCTGGATCGGTGTCAGTGGCGGCATCAAGTACTTTTCAATATCAAAGATTCCATCGGTAGAAGCCACTTCAATGTCTTGTTCAGGAGAGTCCACCTTAAGCGGGGGGGTTGGATTCACCTGAGGCTCGCCCTGTTCATCGAGTCCCAGCACTTCGAAGACATCCTCAAAGGAGACTTGGCCCTTTAGAACACCCACATCGCCTCGCACATTAATGCCTCTTAGGTCCAAGCAGATCGACTCGATGGCCCGCCAACGCTCCACGTCATTTCCAGCAGTTTGCCTGGTTTCCGGATTACAGATCTGCCTCAAGGCGTGGTGGCACACGTTGCCCGAGTGCCAGACAGTGGGCATCATCTTCTGGCCGGTACGAAATCGCCTGAGAGAGACGACCGGCTGCGGATTGGGTTTCTGATCCTTTGGTGCCATCTCAGCCGGTGTTCCATGCAGAAGCATCGATTGATCTCGCTTTAGCTGACTCCTTGTCAGCATGCCCCTTGGTGCAGTTGCTAGCTTAGCCCTTGGATTATAATCCGGATCGACCTTAAGGGACACCAATCGTTTGCTTGCAGATCCTTTGGGCTTGGAGCAGTCAGATAATTCTGGTTCCTCCAGGATCAAAGAACCAGATAATTTCAGAGGATCTTCGGCCAGTTGGCAGCTTTCAAAAGAGGATATGGATGAGGCGGAGGATGCGGATATGGCGGCTTTGCTCGTGCTGGGCAAGTTGTCCAGATCGCACAGTGGCCTGCGCAAGAGGGGCTCCTCAGTTTTCTGGAAATAATTCTGCTATTGGTTAAAGAGTATTAAGTTAGCAATCAAAGAATTGATTTTATTAAGCACTTACCATTTTGAATGCGAAATAAATTTGAATTTTATGGGAAGATTTCTAGGAGAAAAAAGCACATGGGTTTTGCGGGCACGTGGAAAAGGCAAAGTTGGCAGTATTGTTCTTTCGCAGGAAAAGTTGACTTTCACACTTGTTGATAAATTTTTAAAAAGTATTTTTGTTAACAAGAAATTAACATAAGATTTAATGCAAACTTATTAAAACGCAATTAGAAACACATTTCTTGTTGGCCGCAAAAATGTACAAGGCTTAACAGAGCTGTCAACTACCTGAAAAGTGTGTGTATTTTAAAAGAACTAAAAAGAGGGCTGCCAACTGTCTCAGACAGTGTGCCACTTGCTTCCCTAAGGTTACGGCAGCAGACCTGTCAACTTGCTTCTAAAGGCTGAATTCAAAGGTTCCGCATAGTAACGAATGACAAATATGCAAAAAATAAAAAATACATACACAATTGAAATTTGAATTTTATTTTATTCTATCTCTTTTATAATTTATTTAAAAATATTTATTAGCACTATTTTTTTGGACTCAACTATAGAAATGTACGTATACTATGTGTAATATACCTGAGGAGCGGACATCTCTCTCTCTCTCTCGCCCGACACCCGCTGAGCCAACACATATATCCGCTGGAACAGTAGCCGGCACAGATGGGGAGCGTAGGCCGGAGTTCCAGGTCTTTACGATCGTCGTTCCCCCAGCTTCCACAAAATCCCCATACCCATTCCCATTCCCATTCCCATACCCCATACCCATTCCAAGACCCATTCCCATTCCCCATACCCATCGCCATGCCCCAATCCCCAGCTCCAGCTCCAGCTCCATTCAGCGCATGTCATGTCTCGTATCTTTTGTGCTAATCGTAAATAACTGTCGAAATTTTTTGCTACTGTATGTGATTTGCACATGGCATGAGGATGAAAAGGAGTTGCGAACTCACTCCACGCCGCCAGCTTCGCCGCGCTGCCCCTTGGTCCACGGTGCGGATGGATACGCTTCTCGGATGGGGATGCTGCGCCTTAAATGCGATCCTCTGTGCTGTTCAAGTTGCTGCTTTTTGTTGCTGTTGTGTTATCTCTGATGTTGGCAATCGGTGCCATTGCACTATGGGTGAATTTGTGGGATTTGTGGTTAAATTTAATTGATTTTTCAAAATGTATTTATAATATTATTTTTATCTAGGGGTTTATAAGCAGTGGAACTTTCGTTTCTTTGATTTTAGAGTCACCTAAAACACTTAAAAAATTGATTTGATTTTATTTAAAAATAAGAGCAAATTAAATTGTTGTAGCGGCTAGTGATGGCAGTCTGAAACGATAACAAATCGATTGCATAAAATCTAAGAATTAATCGAGTGCTTATCTAATAATCGATTCTAAGCACTTGCATTTATTTTTAGTACACTTTTTTGACACCACCAGTTTTCTACAATTTTTCTTTAGAAAATAAATGCAGCTAAAAAGGAAATAAGAAAATTAATTACATTTCTAGCAGTAACTAATTGAAAAATTGTTTGTTCTTTAATCACAATAGAAACGAATTGAAAACGAAGTACACCCCATATCTTCCCCATATTTTACCCTTTATCATTATTGTTATAAAGGGGATTATTCCATCACCCACATATCACATAGGCTAGGCCTAATCCGGTGCATGTACATTTTTGACAGCACTCTTCATCGACCTAATCCACTGTGATTCACTGATGGGGAAACGGACCGACGACTGGTCGGATGGCTGGCTGTTAAGGCCTCTTTATATGCGCACCTTAAAAAAAACAACAACAAGATGCTTAATGCTGTTTTCTGACTTTTAATACCCGGTACTTGAAGATTGAAAGGGTATCTTAGATTTAACGAGGCACGAGAAAAAAATATAAAGTGCTTTCAGACGCCTCGATTTAGTCAAAGAAGAACCACTTATTTACCTTTCAGATTCAAACAAAATATAGGAACAATTAAACAATGGTTTAATGTAGTTGAAATATTTATTTTTATAATATATAAATAAAATATAGGAACAATTAAACAATGCTTAAATGTAGTTAAAATATTTATTTTTATAATTTTGTCTTAAAAAAATCATATGTATTAAGTATTACGTTGTCGAGGCACTTTATTTAAACTTTACTTCTTGTATGATTTTATTTTTTTGCCTCGTGAACGGGGCACACTTATAGCCACGCAGTCGAAGATACATACAGCAACACACAGTCACTTAGAGATTCAGATACAGATGCAGGGGGCATAGGCTTGAAACCGGAGTTGGAGCTGCGATTGAAGTTGGAGTTTTAGCCTGAAGCCTAAGGTCTGCAGAGAGAAAAAAATGTTTTCTATATAAAATAAACTAAAAAGTAATTTTATATATTTATAAAACATTTTTTCAAGAATGAATTAAAGTTTAAACAATCAACATTCAAAGCAAACTATTCCTTTTTTATAATTGGATGCATGGTTAAAGGTACAAGTTGTTAACTTAAAATCAATAATAATATACATCTAAATTTAATGAAATGCCAAAATATATTTTAGTTAATTCTCCCTTTTCTTTGTGTGTTGTTGGATTTACTTTGGTTTTTTCCACTTATTTTGGTTTTTTGTTTAAGGCATAGCCAGAGCCACGAAGCGAACTGAGTAAAAACATGTTTGGATTTAATTCTTTTTATTTATTTTCACCGACGTCGCTGTCTTTTTTTCTTCTTATTATTTTTGCTTTTTTTTTGTTTGTTTGTTTGTGCCATGTTGCTTTCTTTCGTTGCTTTTTGGACATGTATCCGAAAGATACTTTTTGTTGTTGTTCCTTGTGTGTGCCACGATGATGACGCTGACAAAGGTCTCTCTGCCCGCCCCCTTGCCACCCCACCCGCCCCTCGGCCGTACGCGATTTTAATGAAGCACTTAAAAAGCATAAATGAAAATAAAAACCCAACGAAGGCAACAGACAGCAGAGATACTACACCTCTCGACCCTCCTGCAGATCCGCAGAACGACAATTGATGTGGACCCTGGGCCTGGGTCTGGACCTCAATCTGGGACTCGGGACTTGGGAGATCGGGGCATCCAGCAGCTCGCTCTCCTATCTGCCTGCAGTTGATGTGCGGCTGGATCCATCCCCCAGATACATTACTTTTTACTGTCGAAGTTTGTCCACAAGCATTGGGCAGAACACCGAGTTATGGATACAGTAGGGCCTGTCAAGGTGGATAGGGAAAAAAGTGGGATATTTATAGTATTATTAAATAATAAATTAAATATTCTATTAAATTAAACAAGAAGTTTAACGATCTGTTTGGAATGTTCCCATTAAAGGCAATCTTTACTGTACTCACAAGTATCTTTTGCCCGGACTCAAATTAATTCTAATCTAGCAAATTACGGTGGACCATTTATGCTGCCATAAAAATTAAAGACGCCGCTCCCTCTCCCTCTATATATTTTTTTCTTCAGGCCGATAAGAAAGTGCGTGTGCGTTCATTATGCGGCTTTCGGCGAGGGAGGCTCATAGTTACGCATCTCGCAGATACATTACACAGCGGCCGAGTGATATCTGGCAGCAGTAGCCAATAAAACGGAGGGCATTAAAAACATTAACAGCCGCATTACGAATGCACGGGGAGGATGGGTCTTGAGGAGGTGTAGGTGGAGCGGCCATCTCGGATTGATAGAGTCGCCACTGACAATTGCCCAATGTCGTTGAATAATTAAGCAGGGGCACGGCTAAGTAGCTCATCCCCGGCAATCCGAGACCAGTTCATTGCTAAATTATGCCGGCAAAACATAGACCATTCCATCCAGTCACATCGTACACCCAGCAATTGGCGCTAATCGAATTGATTCTTGAGTGACTTTCATCTCGGGATGTCGGTTTTATATGACTCGTTTCAATTCGCTTTTTATGCCACGAATTAATTGTTATGTGGAACAGCCATTCGGATGGAGGAGAGCCAACTAATTGCTGTTCTCAAGCGATTTGTGCATAAACATGGGGTACTTGAGTTAATATTTAAGTGTAACCCATTAACATTAATATTTTAGAATGGTCCATAAACTCAGAGATAGTTTATGGGATTTTATTTAGGGTTTATTAGTAAGATTGAACTCATGGAACTCGTATATAAATGTTCTGATTTATGAAAAAGCATCTAAAAAGCAAGTAAATCGGGATAGAATCATTTTAAAGGATAAGATATACAGATATTTAATATACAGTGCAACCAAATAAATTAGTATAAAAACACTCTATAATTAATTAATTAATTAATTTAATTAAAGTTCTCTAGAGATCTCAAAACCCAAAACTTAACCAAGAAACATAGGTAGGTAGGTCAGTGCTGCTTTCATCCATTTGGAATGCTATTAAGACTTGCGTTACGACCACTAAACGCTCACATATTCAAGTAGATTTATTTCTGAATTTGAAATCGTTGCAAAACGCCTTGTTTTGTTTATTTTGAGTAACACAAATCCGCTGCCGAGCGCAAAGCGAACACCCCACTATGTAAATAGTTGACCACCTCTGATTTATGCCGAATCTCGTTTGTTTTGCAGTCTCGCTCTCGCCCCATCGCAGGGCTGGGGAGGGGGTAAGTGCTGCGCTACGTGGCGGGGGTGGCGAGTGGGGGGTCGCTGCTCGGCATCGGGGTCTGGGGCACTGAGTAAATGAACGCTGCTGCTGCTTCTGCTGCTGCTGCTGCTGCGCCTACGAAAGCTAGCCAATACCACTGCAATTTGCAGTGTGCGTGTGCAGGCGGGTGGGCGACGGGTGCGAGCGAGTGCTGCATTCGTGTGCAGTTGTAGTTGCGGGTTCATTGCACGTACACTCACATACACAAGTACACGCACAGCACCCAAAACGGCCAACGACGAACAAACTGAACGACCAAACAACCAGGCGACCGACCGAACCACCCACCAGTGATGGCACTTTGCACTAAGCTAGTTAACTTTGGCGGTAAATAAGTATCCAAAAATCTTTTTTAATATTAGTTTGTTTAATTTTAAAAAACAATGTGATCGCCTATTAAGAAATTGAACTACCCATCCAGCTTTTATATGTACGTAAGTTTTAAAGTATAAAACAATCCATCTCCAGACGAGTTGATCTAGCCTGGAAATTATGCAATTTGTTTTTGGCAATGTTCCAAGTATTCCATTAAAGTAAAGGCTAGATGTGACAGCACTAACCATGCACCGCCAGGCCCCAGTGTGCCACCTTCACGTTGCCTGACTGTTGCACCGTTCGTCGGTTGCCTCGTCGCTTTGTTGCGTGCTCGGGCTGCAGTTGTTGCTGCTGGGTCTCCGGTTTAGACAGCCGGGCTTCGGACTCCGGGTCTCCTTCTGCCTCCCTCTCCATCATCCGCCTTGCTCTCTGCGTCTCTGCCATCCGCACCTGCCTCCCCCCTCAGCTCCAACCGTGTCTCTCGTCTTTGGTCATCGTGGATTTCAGTGCTCTCTGTTTTGCGGCCCTGCACTTTACTCTGCAGTCGGCGCTGCTCTTTTGTTTCGCTTTTCGCTGCTTCTAATGCTCTTTCTGCCTCCTCGCCTCCCCACCTCCCACTCTTCTTCCCATTTCGATGGCTCCAAGCCGCCTTCTCCTAGCGGAGCGACAGGGAGAGAGAGTGTGAGAGAGGGAGCGCGTACGAAAGAGAGGTAGCTTGTTTATCGTGGCCTTTCTTTTGGGCTGCCAGCCCGCTGTTTTTTTCTCCTTCTTCTTTCATTGTTTTTCTTTTCAGTTGTTTTTCGGTTTTTGCAGCTCTGAGCTTCTCTGCTTCTCCGCTGCCGTCGTCGCTGCTTTTCTGCTGCTCCTCCGTCTCCGTGTTGTTGCTTTTTGTCTGTCTCCTCTTTGGTCTTGTTGCTTTTGTCTGTTTTGCTTTTTCGCTTTGCCATCTTACACACACACAGTCACACCTACGCCAGCCAAGAGACTTTTGTATGTAAAACTGACGTCGCTGCTTTATTTTTTTCCCGTATTTTTTTTTGCACATTCTGCCTGTTCTCTCTTCTCGCCTGCATTTTGTGTATCTCATCTCGTGTACGCTTTCGCTGCCTTTCCAATCTCTTCGGCATCGGGGCAACAACAGCAACTACAACCAAAAGCTGGCGTCGCTGTCGCCGTCGTCGTCGCCGTCATCGTTTTCTCTATTTTCCTCAATCGCTCTGCCTTTTCATTTTCAATTCGCATATTTTTGCAAACTCTACTTTCAGTTATTCGCCGATAATTGATGTCAAAGGACGCAGTTGTGCTCCGCCGGCGCTGTCTCGTTGCCTTTTGGAATCGACTCGGCGGGGACTACTAGTTGCCGCACCAGTTCCATCTTCCTTTCCCCAACTAGTTCCTTTTCCACCGGTGAGGCCATCCAGTGTGACCATGCCCAAGGAGGATCCCTTTGTCAATCGCGCCCAGCTCCTCAAGGCGATCAAGAAGTATCCCGAGATCTGGGACTCCAACAACAAGTTGCACATGTGCCGCAGCGTAACATCGCCCATGTGGACCGAGATCGCCGAGCAGTTTGGCGGCCATGTGCCGACAGGTGAGTGCTCAGCGCAGGAGCGAGTGCGATAGGAAAACAAATCCGAGTCTGCACTCGTCTCTCTTGCAAGCTCTATTTTATTCCTCCATTTTCAACTTTTGTTTGCTTGTTTCTCTCTACGGAAACTCTCTCTTTGTCTTTGATTCCTTTAATTCGGATTCGGTAGAGTATAAGAGATTATTCTTTAAAAGCTTGCTTAACTAATTGTTTTATTGATATGTTATTGTAAAATGTCTACGATGACGGTTCCTAAGTAATCATTAAAAAAGAAAAATCATTTTCTGGGATTCCGAACATCCTCGGCTTCTTACACAGACACAATACGAAGCTTATAACAGAACGCTTTACGTCAAACGTAGTATGCACATTGTTGTTACGATGCTCCCTTTACGTTACTACTATTAAAATAATCATTCCTTTGCGTTATATTCTATTTGTACGCTACTGTCTTCGGTCTAAATATAGCCAAAGGGCATGGCATGTCGAGTAGGAATAGAAGGTCTCTGTCCGATTGGAATTACCCCACTAAATAATGCAAATTGAAGCAATCGCAATGGGAATAATTGAGGGGCTTTATGTACTTTGAGAAATAGTATTGAGTGGTTCACACTACTCAATTTAGTAGAGTGTATTCTTGTAGAAAATTTGATTTCGAAAAAGAATAATTTTCATATTAAAAGAGATTATTTTTATATTTTTATAATTATAATCACAATTTTGTTATTATAATTCAACTGTAATATTTTAATAATAACCCCTCATAAGTATCAAAAATTTAGAATTTTCCCACTTTACTTACCCAGTTAAGCTGCAGTCGATCTGGAGCCAGATGAAGTACCATTATCACAACTTGGTCCACCGCCAGATCCTTCACAAGGATCGCTTCAACACCAAGTGGGAGCATTTCGAGCCAATGTCCTTCATGTACAGCATAACGGTGGCCAAGATTGTGGGCGCACAGTCGGGCGGTGGCGGTGCCACCTCCTCCTCCGAATCCCCGCCAGTTGGAGGTGCCCCGCCTCCAGCTGGGGAGGAATCAGCTGCGCCCACACCGCCGCCCCCTTTGCCTAGTGCCTCCCATGGCCGTGGGCGGCCCAGCGGCAGTTTCAGTTGGTTGCAAACCACAGCTGCCACGCCCCCGGCCCCACAACTGCCACATCTTATCGCTCAGCCGCCGCATGGTCAGAGCCAGGGCATGGCATATACCGCCTTTACGGGACTAGTGCCACCGCCGGCGACCGTGGCCACGGAGGTGGTGGCCACGCCGCCCCGCAAATTGGGGCGACCCAGTTCGCTGCACAACAGTATGCGCGGACGGATTATCGATGCCATCAAGGCCCGCCCCTCCCTCTGGGCGGGACGCCAGCGAAGCGAGAAGGGACAGGGCCAGAGCCGAACCTCGGCTGTTTGGAAAGAGGCAGCGCTCGAGATGGGACTGACTCCTAGTAAGTATTATTACTGGAAAGTAATCTTTAATAATAGAAGGTATAAAGAAACCTAATAAATAATCCTTTCCATATCCCTTTCTTGCAGCCCTAATGCAGACCCGCTGGTCGATCATCAAGCAGCGGTACGTGGACGAGCTGCAAAAGGAGCGCCATGCGCAGTACTCCCACCAGGGATTCCGCTCCACGTGGGAACACTT